>JASCZI010060551.1:84781-95175 GCA_036250425.1 Stylosanthes scabra
TTAATTTGCTCTGATTTTTTCCTGCTTAGGTCACAAAAATATAATCCGAAGTTTAAGTAGCATAATATAAAATTATTAAGATCTTATCTCCTCACCACCCTCTTTTTAAATGTTTTATGCTTTAGTTCTATACTTGTATGTATTAGAACGTTCCTTTCGAATAGTATGTTGGGTAGGTTTAAGACAAAGGTGTCATACAAGATTACATAATTAACATTTTTTGTGAATAAAATAAAGTAATGTATAGTATAGAATAAAAATATTGACCTCTCTTTTGCATACACAATAATATGATGACCATTATTGATGATCACCTAGAAAGCGATTGATATATATGGGATATATAATGCTTCATCCTTATATTATTATTCTCGTTAATATTTAGACCCTTTAATCTCTCTATATATATACACACATATATTTGGTGATGATGATATGATGATGTATACAAATACAAGTTCATATATCTATCATCAAAGGGTATGTATATATACCATACTTTTATATTGCACACGATGGAATTGGGAGCCAACTCAATTATCTTTCTGAGACAGAAGATGTGGCTTTTTTTCCGGATCCTGTATTTATATCTCAATCATATTTTTTTATGTAATTAAAGAGAAAAAAAAAAAAAGAAATTTGTGATTATTATTATATTACTAGATATTGTCATGACAATTGAGAAAGGACAAGAGGACAAATTCACGATACTAATCTTTTACAAACGAGTCTTAAACGAGTCTTGAATGCGTGGCTAGAATTTAAAATCTGTGGCACAATAAGGAGAGAGTATTGTGTATATATCCATACATATTGCTACCTTTTAGGTTGTGTGTGTTATCAAGAATAAGAAAGTGTAAAATTTGTTTGATAGCTAGAAGATGCACATAGAATGTATCCCCCCTAAGAGAGCTAAAACTCATTTATATCTTTAGATTATTGATGCCGAATTTGGATTCTCTGAGTTGTACTTGACTAGACTTGTTGGAGAAAGAGGATAACAGTTTTTAATTAAGATGGAATTGGTACATATGGAACAAGCTGTAGGGCAAAAAACGTTATCCTCCTCTCTTCAATTCCTTCACTACCTTTTTTCCTCTTGATTCCCCCTCAATTCAAGCATCTTTTAATTTGTAATCAATTTAGATTAATTAAGTAGTTAATGATATTGTTGCATAGAGTGGTGTCCGTATTGATGTTAGGAGTGGTGTACTTAAATGGTTATTATTTTTTTTGTACTTTTGGGATCAAGTGAGCAGTGGACTTCATTGATGGCAATATCGAAGAGGTCGTTCACCTTCCTTATTAGTACTCTAAATCCTCCCGGACAGGGTCGAGACCTTACAATGATCTAAATAAAAAAGTAATTAATTCACTTGCTTGCTTAAATAATTACGAGGATTTAAATTTCACCTTTTTATATATGCAATAAATTAATAACTAATAATAAATTCTTAAATGAAATTTTAATATATAATAAATTAATCATTAACATATCGAGTTGGATAGTGTTATACGAAAAAAAGAGCTCAATTTGTATTGGCTTTTTCATATTTATAGATCAGCAGGCTTTTGAATTTTTTTGCATTAGAACCCAACTTGATTCAAGTGATATATGATTTTGATTGGTTTGAGTTGGAGTAAAAAAAAAACTCAGATTGAGCCATGATCACCACAAATCTTAAATCAATACACTTTATGAAACCTAACTGTCGTTAAAATTAAACATGATGAGGTTATGATGCATTAACAAGTTATGGCTAATTATGAAGTTAGGTAATTAATAAGTGTTGTATGTATTGATTAACTGTGTTGTTTTTAGCTTAGCTTTTGACCTAATTATTAGAAAGCTTGAATTTTAATCTAATATAAGTGATATTACAACTAATGTCATGAATTTGACACCAAAATAACATTCTACTTATAACATTCTACTTAAATGAGACCTAAGTAAGGAGAATAAGAAGAAATGGATGCAGTGGCTGCTGCACAATGGAGGAAAAGAAGAAAACGATGTGGCAAGGGCGCGCGAAGGTGAAGCTAGGCTCGGTGATGAGGAGAAGAAAAAGTAACGAAGGCATTAGACTGCGGTGGAAAGAGGATAGAAGGAAGAGGAGGGGATTGGATTTCTGTAGCGAGAGATGGGTTAGAGTTTTGTTGGTTTTCATTAATCTCCAATATAATCATTTTATATATTTTTTTCATATTTAATATTTAAATTTACATTTCTTCCATGTCCATTTTTTTTAACAATGATTTAATCCTCCATAGAAATCAACCAATACTCGAAGCTTGTAATTGCAAACACCTTTACCACCAATCATATGTAATCATATGTAATTATCTGTTACTAACACACTTCAAGTTGCTCTCTATGCTCCACAAATGTCAGTTAGAAGAAGCCCTAATTAACCTTATTATACTTTGATACTTGATAATGATATCTATAAATTAAAAAATATATAGATAATTTGGTAGTGATGAAATGCATGCAAATCGATCACTTTCATACAGTTACTGAAATGATAAGAACAGATACTATTACTTTTATATTATTATTAAACAATGACACACATATATTCTCTCTTTAATTTGTGTTTTTTTTTAAAAAAAAATTAAATATGGCAAATATATTCTATGTATGTTTGATGTGGACCAAGATGCTCATGTAGTCATGTGGAAGCATTGGAAAATCATTACTTATACTATCTCCTTTTTTTTTCCCTTTTCTTTTTATTATGAGATGCAAAGCCAATACTACATACCCCTTTGCTAAAGTTGATTTTGACCATACATATATGTCTATTGTTACTTTGTTAGCATATATATAAATTAAGATTTCCTTATGTATCAATTTTCTTTTTCTTTTGTCAAGGATTTCATTATGATAGTACAATAATAAGCCAATTTTTTCATAATAATAATAATAATAATAATAGTAATAATAATAATAATAATAATAATAATAATAATAAAAAATAAATGAATGAATAAATAAATAAATAAAAGTAAAAAAGAAAAGGTTAATTTAAAAAAATAGCAAAATTCTTATTAGGACAAAGATTTATTTCTTTCAAAAAAGAAAATTATTTTTTGACATCCATTCCTAGTGTAGGTCCACTTTAACCTTTTAAATATGGGGTGGTGAGTGGGAGTATAAAGGCAAACTGAGTGTTATATATTGGATGGAATCAAGTAATTAGATGAATAAGATTAGAATAATACAATTTAAAGGGCTTCTCATCAGGGACATTTGCCCCCACCATTTTTTATTATAACCCTTCCTCTCTTTGCCTCTTTTTTTCTGGATTCCCCATAAACACATATATGGCATAAGAATATTAGTGGTTAATTCAGTGAATAATTTTTACTCATACATCACTTATAATCATAAATAAAATCCTCCAGTTTTCCGTAATTAATATGGCAAGCAATCCATTATTAATAATCCAGGTTAAAAGTTGTGTTTTATTATTATTCTTGGAGAGGAATTCCACACCATATTCCAAAAGTTATAGTATCCATTATCTACCCAAAAAGAAAAACTGAGAGATGCACACATTATTCTTAATGTAACTATAATTTATAATTTAATCAATTCAATTAGTGATATTCCACACATTTTCAAAAGAAGTATCCAATTTAGAGGAACTTGCTTGACAATTGATTAATTAGTTGAATTTGGATCACAACCCATCCCACTCGTGTATTCATCAATCTATATATTATCAATCACATCATCGTGTACGTTAAGTTCTTCCATCAAATCTTAGGTTTCCAATTTTTGGCTTTCTCCCACTAGGGTTATTGGCCTCGCTCATGATCAATCTTGAGTTGACTCTGATTGAAATTGCATAAGTTGATGCAATGAACGCACATACAATCTCTGTCGTTCCATGATGATATATATCATCAATAATATTAATATGTATCCCAATGATAAGTGTAGACATACATATGAGACCTAAGAGATTAGTCTAATCTATTAGGCTATAAAATATGTTTCAATAATGTATGGAAGGAATATATGTTTCAATAATATTTTTTGAAAAATTCTACTACGAAGACATTAAGTGTCTTTTAGTAAAGATTTTGTCATATTTAAAAATTTATTTCTCTCATAATGATAGCGTTAATTACACATTAAATTTTAATAGCACAAATCAATGATTAAGATTCTCTATCTTCACTAAAAGACATTTTAGTGTCTTCATCATTGACTTTCCTATATCTGTTTCGTGACCAAAGGATTAAAAATTACAGAGTCGAAATACATGTTCCTTAAATTTTAATAACGCCTCTTAACTTTATTTATTAAACGTACTTATTACAAGTTTTATATTTATTAAAAATATAATTTTTTAAAAATTTATAAGTGTGAAACATCATTTCTCATTTTATGAGTTAGCTTTTGAATATTGAATTGGATCCGTCCAATATATATTAATTCTAAAATAATATCAAAACATATCTGAACTAATGTTAATAATGGGTCATCGAGCTGATTATATACATTCTTGTGAGCTTCTTAATAAAATTAACATTGCATTATTTAATTGATTTTTTTTATTTTCTCTCCTGTCAGTAGATAAAAATTAATTTATCATGAATTTAACTTCTATTTAAAATTTTTTATTAACTAATAAATTATTTTATGTATAAAATTAAATTTAAATTTAAATTCCAACACTTACTTAAATATATTAATAAACTAACCTATGAATCAACGTAAGTTGATTATCTTTTAATTAGTTGAGGATGGCAAACGGCACAAGGCGGAATTAAGTAGAATTTAGGGCCATAAACGGGAAGTAAGGTCGTCCAAAATGAAAGGTGGGGGACCACCATGATGATGAGTGGGGCTAATTAGTAATTAAGTAGGGGACTTAATATTCGAATTTCCATTTCCATCATAAATCACAAATCAATCAGTACGACTAATGATGAAGTTCAACTCCAGACCCCACCAAAGTTCTCTCTTTTATATTATCATCATAAGGTGCACCACAAACAGTCAAACACCATCAGTACGGACACATACACACTTAGATAGAAGCTTCATCACTACCTAAAAAGAAAAAAGACTTAAGTAATAATAAAAACAACTTTTCATTTTTTCACTATATGCTCTACTTTATTAACAGAATTTTTAGGTTCTACCAACTCAGTTTATTAAATATTTTAATATCGGAGTACCCTTATAAAATTTAAGAGTAAAGAATGTTATTATCATTTTAAAATTTGATATCGTTTATTTCTTATAACTTTTTTTTTTTTAAAAATTCATCCTTGTTCTCTTCTTATATATCACTACAACAAATCCGATTAATAGCGATGGCTTATTAGCGGATGTTGAATAAATCTCCACTAAATAGACAATGTCGGCAGTTTTTGTAGCGATTTATCATATTTAAGGGTGGTCGCAAATTTGATGAATTTTGCGACAGTTGATGCGGAAACTGCCACAAAACGAATAAGTGGCGAAACATAGTGACGGTTGAGGTCGGAACCGCCGCAAAATGTATTTTTATTTATTTAACATTTTTAACTTAGACTTTAATTTAGTTAAAAATTATAATAAAAGAAAATTTAAATAATAAAAATAATATTTCATATCATTCAAATCTAATTAATTAAGAAAGTGATAACTTTAATTTTTACGATTAACAAAATATTTTTATAAATAATAGACAGAGCATTTTTTATATGGCATAAAATTAAATAATTTGATAGAGTAAAATAAGTGTACACATATTATCCTATTTTAATTAAGTATCTAAAATATATTGCTGGACCATTTACTCTCCGATAAATTTACTCCGAATACTAATACAAAATTAAGAATAGGAAAAAAAAATCACTCCATCCTCTTAAATAATAGTGAGTTGAAATATATGTTTTTATATTTTCATAAAATCATATATATAGAGAGACCCCCAAAAACAATACAAGTATATATGTATATGCTAAAAATTAATCACTTATATATAAAATATATACGTAAACATATAAAATTATATTAAAAATAAGTTAAACTCTATATATATATATATAATATGATATTTTAGGCGTATATAATATTTTTAATTATAATATTATTTGTATATTTATTTTAATTAATCATATTTAATTAAATTATTTATTTTTATACTAAATAAAAAATTATTTTAATATTAAATAACATTAAAATAAATTTTTATTTAATATTAAAATAATTTTTTATTCAATATAAAATAAATAATTTAATTAAAATTAATTAGATAAAATAAATATACACCTAAAATTATTATAGGTTGTATTAAATAGTTGCATAATGCATAGCACAAAGCACATCGCCCTTGAAAGATGCCAATGGGCAAACAACGGTACGGCCGCCAAAGGAAGCAGCATATTATTAATTTAAGTTTTGGATTCAAATTTTATTGGAAAATACTAATAAGAGATAACGCATTAGCATCAGCCTTAAACTTTTCTGCATTATTATCGTTTTACAGTTCATGCTCACCAACTAATATATAAATAAACACCCAATTGATCCATTAATTACTTCAATTAAACTTATTACTTTTTGTTTACAAACTTATTTTTTCTTTGATACCTTAACTTTCTGCGCTTGGATATCTTAAACAAACGAGTGAGAACCAGTACCCTTAACATAATTAGAATTTGATAGGACGATTCAAATAAGAAATACAGTTATATTTATATATATTCTCATTAAAGCTAAAAGACTAAAACAGAGTAGAAGGAACATTCATGTCATTAACGCATTCACTTCAATTAACTTCTTCTAAGTTCTATCTTAGGAAAAATTAAATATAGTCAAATCAAGCATCAAGTTTAAGAAGAAAGCATTTGTGGCCTCTAGTGCAAATTCATTAGAGCATCTCTAATGGTGTATATTTTGGGTATCAATTCATTTTGAAAACACAAATAAATTGAATTGATATTTTGGTATGCATTGGAAGGAAATCTAAAAGTGTTACCGGTATCATTAAGTTGATATCGTACCACTTGTACAACTTATTTAATGCAAGTTAATTTAACTTAATAAATAGTATTGTTTGAGGTTCAAATTGATATTAAATTAAAACTAAACATTGGAGATGTTATCTAAAAAATAGTATCAAATGAGATATGATCTTACAACTACTGATGTCTCATTATATGAGATTCAAATTAATATTAAATTAAAACTCACCATTGAAGATGATGTTACACCGTTACACAATGTAGGGATCGTATATTCCATGCTCCATTACCATAATATTAAATTCATTTTATAATTGTTCCTTATTCTCTTGTAATCCAACACAAAAATTAAATTCAAGAAAAATATTTGGAGAACTAAATAATAAACTTAATTATAATCCTAATTTTTATAAAAAAATTATATTCTTTATATTTTTAATATTTTTAAATATAATAGTTATGATTGAATTTTTTACCCTTCTAAATATTAAATTTATAATCAATAATTAGGCTTATAAATTAAATCTCTATTACACAACTCTAAATTAAATTCAATTGTCAAGAAGTTAAAAGTTAAAACAACCATATATATAATCATCGTATATATATTATGTATATGTAGTAAATTAAGTAAAACTTTTACTACCAACGACATAACCTCAAAAAAGATAAAAAAAAATTACAAAGTAATTAACCCCCAAGAAAATTTTAAAAAAAATGAAAGAGAAAAAAAAAATAAAACCAAAAGTGGTGTGGCACGCACACGGCGTGATATCAATGGTAGTGCAACCTTTCTATATAGATTCTCTAATCTCTCTAATGCGTCGCCGCCGCCACCGCAGCCATTGCCACCGGCGGCGAAGAAGAAGAAACATTAATTCCGGCAGGAACAACAACATGTTTATTATTAGTATTATTATTCCTGTCTTCCACGTACAGGAACTTGTGCACAATCCCAAGGCTCTTGCCAAGAACATGTTCCTCCCATGAAGTTTGAGATTCATGATCATCAGAGCAATTACGGTTCAAGAAAACCTCGGTGGCGTCGAGGCGATGCATGCTTCTCTTCCAGGTGTTGTGGAGTCGTTGAATCTTTTGGATCTGGCGATTCGCGAGGTTGCAGTTATTGACCTTGATTCTTGCAATGGCTATGTCTAAGAGCATCTTCTTTGTCTCTTCATCTGCTCCTAAGGCCTCTGCTCTAAGAAATTCGTTGAATTCTGGCACCCCTATGGCTCTTCTTATTCCCCTGTTGTAATCTGCGAATGGCTCGAAGAATTTTCGAACCTCCTCCAATTGCCCTGCTTCGATCATGCGATCCACGCGCGATCGAAGCGATGAATGGAGGACCGGGATTGATACGTCCACCCATAGGAAGCAACACTCGTACCTTAGTCTATACAAACAAAAATGATATTTGTATTAGTATTACAAAATTAAGAAAATGTAGAGTGATTACTTAGTTAACGATGTCTTTATAAGAATTATAATTAAAAATCGTTAAATAAATTCACATATTAATTAAATTTTATTTATTGGGTAAAAATTCATATACAGTTAATTTATTCATTTATATGAATACTCATATAAGTGAATAAAAAATTTAATTAATTTAAGAATAAAAAATTAATTAAGTAACTAACTAACCTAAAAGTGGAGTGGTGGTTGATGAGCGCGTCGAGATAGGAGTTGGAGCCACCGGCGATGATGGGAAGGGCATCTCGGGCGGCGATGGAATCGACGGCGGAGGTGGCATGGCGGCAAAAATCAAGGGCGGTAAAGTTGGCATTGGGGTCAATTGTGCCAAGTAGATGATGTGGGACCCCACGAGCCTCTTCAGGAGTAACCTTATTGGTGGTGATGTCAAGGCCCTCATAGACTTGCATTTTGTCGGAGTTAACAATCTCAGCCGGTGGGAAGTGGTTGGCAAGGTCTATGGCCAACTTGGTCTTGCCGGTTCCGGTGGCCCCCAATATCACCACCACCTTATCCTTATTATTGTTCCGGTACTGGTTTTGATGGAACATGTTTGTAAACCCCTTTTGGAAACTTACTAGGGGCTCTTGTACTTGTTTGCAAGCTGAGGAGGCAGATACCGAGATAATCATCTTCTTAATTATTATTAATTAATCTAATCCCCTCTCCTTAATTAGCTTGGTGTAATCTTAAACCTGTCCAAAAGAAGAGTTGACCAAACATTATTATTTTAATTTTAGTTGTGTGTGTCACTATATATGTAAGTAGTAGTATAGCACTATAATAAGGCAGGGTATTAATTTATCAACACTACCAAACAGCCAGAAACGATGCACCAATTAAGATTATTACAAATTAAAATACAAGAGTGAACGATATAACTAAATAAAAGATGGGAATTGAAAGAGAGATAGTTCGCTCTACTAGCTAGTGAAATGATGTGGCACTTAATTTAGTCAATTCAATTCGGATTAAGCATAGCAATTCTTTTTGGGTGTTATTCTATTCCTGAATTTATGACACTTATAATTGCAAAAGGAAAAAAAAAATAGCTAGCTAGGTAGGAGAATCTAGGAAGGGAGAAAGCATAAAGAAGAAAAAGGAGCTTAATATATAAGCTATTTTTAACCATTATAAACCTTACATATAAATTTACAGTGTTCTACTTATAATTTACATGGACCACAATATATATATATATATATATGCCTATGTATGAGCGTACTCACCTTTAATTAAAGACGCGGCGAATAGTATACGGAATGTATGTATAGTAAGCTTTATTGCGAGTAGCTTGGTACTTCAGTTCCTTTAACTATGATCACAATAAAAAAGATGAGATAGATTGATTCTTCTGAATAGTATAGTTGATTCAGATGATGATGGTTAATTAGAGAAACTAGACTATGGTTGTTGTTCAGAAGTAAAGAGTGAGGTGTGTGTGAAGAAGTTTAGAAGAAGAAGAAGGAGAAGGAGATATATGGAAGTGTGGATTTTATGGGGTACCAAGAAGCACTCGCTGCTATTTATACGAAACGAAGACTATGATAGCATGGCCCACTTTATAGCATGCCTTTCAAGTTTCAAGAAAAAAAAATTAAAACAAAAAGTTCATCCGAATTCAACAACCTAATAAAATCATTAGCTAAAAAAAATGAAAGTATTTACTATTATTACTACTAAATATTTTTGACAAATAAATAAAAGGTGGATTAATAATATAATTCGGCTCATGCTTATCGGCAGTCATAAGTCATAAGGAATCGATGTAGAGAGAGCGTGGTGTGTTTTGTAACATCACTTTGCACCACCCTGACACCTAAGTAGTGTTTATTTATTGTATTATACAACAACAACAACAACAACAAAGCCTTATCCCACTAGGTGGGGTCGGCTACATGGATCAAACGACGCCATTGTGCTCTATCATGTATCATGTCTACAGA
>JASCZI010060552.1:3892-14957 GCA_036250425.1 Stylosanthes scabra
CGAACGGCAATATGGCCGGTGGAGGGGGCACAACAACGCTACCGCGTCGTAACTCTAACATCCGAGGGACCTAAACATGTTTAACAAGTTTAAAATAAATAAATTACGATAGAAAATAAATAATTAGGCTCCTAAATGCGGCAAAATTTCATCCACAACTATTAAAAAAATATATCACGGGTATCGAAATATTACAAGGTACACGTTTTTTCATAATAAATTATAATCTAGTCAAATTAAATTTAATTTAAGCGCTATTTAACTTAAATTCTCTACTTAAGCTTTAATCTAGTTAAAAAAAATAATCAACCTATTTTATCATATCCTAAACCTTAAACTATAATATAGCTATCATGAATACTAAATCATACCCTAAACCTTAAACTATTTTATCTAACCTAACTAATATTAATTTTCTAACCAAAAAAATTATATACACTACTGTAAAATATACACCTATTAACTTAAATTTAGTTATATTGTGTACCTGGAAGTCCACAGCTCCGAACAGATGTGTCGTTCCGTTGAGCCGGTTGATGTCGCCGTTGCGCACAGCGGGCTGCCTCTGGCCGACTGCCGCGGGATTGGCCCGCCCTCGCCCCCTACCTCGCCCGCGTCCACGCCCGCCCGCTTGTTCTCCAACACCTTGGTCCATAATGATGCTCTAGAAAGTATGAAATTCACTAAAATGGGTTGGAGAGTATGAAAATTTACAAAAATATGCTCTCAATCTCGGTCCCCTTTATATAGGCTTATTAAAAGCCAGTACCGGTCCTACATAAGGCGGTATTGGTATTAATCCAATACCGGTCCCAGAAGGGGCGGTACTGAATGCTTATCAGTACCGGTCCGGACCGGTACTACTAATATATTTTATTTTGGTGAATATGCCCAGAAAATCGTATTTTGATAAATAACAAATTTTTTTTATTTATTTAAAAAATTTTTTCTGTTTCAGGAGATGATGATTCTTTTTTTTTATTATTATTATTATTTTAGAAAAGAGCCCCAAAACATACTTTGAGGGAGACCAATATTATTTGCCCTTCGGCATTAATATTGGTTCAGTAATTAACACCACAAAATATTTTAAGCACCAAAGTACTCTTAGTTCTTCTATGTTGTTTGAAATTTGTCTCCATCTATTGATAAGTGTAAACTTCTTTTGTGTAGCAAGTCATAATCTTAGCATTTTGAATTGATTTATGAAATTTCTAAACTTGCTTATTTGAAAATTTAAGTGTAATATTCCTCTTCCCTTGCCCATTTCAAGACAATAGTCATTCGTTTTGAAGACAATTTATTTTAATAATATCATAGTCTCTTTCATCAAGAATGGTGTTGCAACTTTCACACCCTCAACAATTCCATCACATCTTGATTCTATATTTATCAATTCTCATACCAATTCTGAGAGAAATATATATATCACTTCCTTATTCTTCGGAAATACATGTATCCTCCTACCACGACACCACCTTTCTCGCCAACATATTCAGTGCACAACCACCATATCCAATTTTTATCCACCCCACTTCTAATATCAACTTCATTATTTACTCTATTGCTACCACCTCTATTTTTTACCACTTTTTTGTATATTGAATTTTTCACACTCCTCTCAATGATGCTTAACCATGTACCAAGCCTCTATCACAGTCGATTATTTATTTTTTAAAAATTTCGAATTTCCCACTATCCAAGTAACTTACATCGTTTCAAACCATACGTTTACCCATTTCCTTTTCCCACATGTCACACCGGATAATGTTATGATAAAGACTGAAGTATTGCTCAAGAGTAAAGATTGCTTCTATTAGTAAAGAAAAAAATTTCAGAAATAAAACTTATCATGCACAATGTATATGTTTTTCCCATTCACTTTTCACTCATTTCTATTCTTCACCAAAAAAATCTCCTATCTCCATAACTTTATACCATAGTATTGAGACAAAATTACAATGAAAAAAGATATTACTCTAACCACATCTCCAAGCACAAGTCATAAGTGGCTTGGGTTGCTTAAAGCGTAAGGGATTAGTTTAGGCTTACCGGACCTAGAATACATTCCTAAAAAAAAAAAACATATGAACAAGATTTTGATATTTGTTAGTCTTTTTTTTTTTTGTGTGTTGAGCTTCGAGAAAATCACAAACCATGCCATAAATTCAACCCTGGATAGAATCAAACCCGTCCATAAGTTGTCAAATGTGTGTCTCGTACTTGGCACTCCGAATGTCTCCATCATCTCCGTCTTCGAGAAGTATATGTCCAAGTATCATCCGTCTTCAGATCATTTCTATATCAATTTGTCTTCGGTACCTGCATTTAAATAAACAGACAATAATAACATGATTCCTCATAGTGTATATATTCCCACTCAAAGAACATTTTTCTTCATGTCAGATCTTAATTCCATACTAAGCCATTCCAAAAGCCACAATTTGCTATGAATTCTCCCTTTATGAGCTGAGACCTCAAACAATCTTGAGAACCTATCTTTGAGAGCATTTTCACCTAGCCACTTATCTTCCTAGAACCTTATTTTTTCTCTCTTTCCAGCACATAGTCTCAACTCATCAAAACCGATTTTCTCGCAAAGTACATTCTGCTGTATAACACTCATAATGTCCTTCCATGGCTCAACTGATTTGGGTTGACCAAACTCTTGCAGTGGTTTCTCGATTGTGTAACCCTTATATGAATCGACAATTCATTTTCACATCAGTTTGTCCTCATTCGCGAATCACTATCACCATTTGAACAATAGAGTCGCATTTTTTCAGTGTTATATCACTCACTCCTAAGCTCTCATACTCCTTTAGTTTTTATATCTCATTTTTGAATCTCACTTTTTATATGTAGTAATTTAATGACTAACAGTTGATCCTTAAATAGAATTAATAGAATTGAAATGCACGACAAATTAGTTTAGGAATACTGTAAAAACAAAAGAGTGATTTTATTTTTTGGTAAAGACATAAATATAATTTAGAAACAATTACTATTTGAAAAAAGAATTGATATTTTGTTTAATTTTTCAAGCGTGTGATTAACGTGTTGAAAGTTAAATGATTTTACCTAGCTATTCAAAAATCATTTATATCTCGATTAGATTATAGAATAAATTACGAATATATAATAAGGATATAATGCTTAAAAGGTTAACATTAATTGATATATCTATAGTTGGACAAAATACTTGAGGAAAACAATTAGGATGTTTCCATGAAAGGGATATTCGGAATCCAATAATTCACTTATGGTATTTTCTTCAAATGCAAATCTTTTTTTTCTCTCATTATTTAGTCATTTTCTTGTGCATAAAAACTATGAAGATAGATTGATTTCATATCACTTTATCTTTATTTGTGTCACATGCAAAATCAAAGGGAAAACAAAACTAGGAACTGGATATATTTTATTTTATCCTCATAGAAAATTCTATATCTAATGGCTAAAAAACCCTTTCTTGAGTCAATTTTGCAGTTGATCAACACATTCTTCATCATATGTGGATTATGGACATTGGGTTATGGAATAATTTGTTTAATGAAGTGGAAGCAAAACCCATTGAAGGATCCAATTCCTAATAGCAATAATGCCAAATTGATGATAGTTCATCGCCTATTACTTTCTGTTGATCTTTCAAAACCCTCTTTTGTTTCACTTCCTAAGGCTTGGTAAGTACCTTATAATTTCCTAATAATTAACTATTATTATTATTGTTATTATGATTATTATTATCATCGTTGTTTTTGTTATTTGTTCTTCACGTGAGATAAAGACTACCTCTCGTTGTGGGGAACTCTCTTGCTCAGGATCAACATCTCCACAAAGGTGGGGTGTATCTGCAAGTAGATTTGGACACTCAAACCAGTAATAGTCTAAGAAGTAATATGATTAGGGCTAGATTAATGCTTGTGGAGAGGCTTGCCTTCATCATTTGCTTTTGGTGGATTAGTGGCTAGAAATTTAAAAAAAAAAAAAGTTTTTTTTAGAGTATTCTCTGGTAAATCCAGACTAATCATTTGAGAGTTTCTTTGGAATTTTGATATGGTCACATCACTTTTTATATGTATGTGACCTTTAAGTTTGAACCTGAGATTAGACACTTAAACAATTTAAATCATTAATCACTTATGCTAAGAGAAGTGATTAAAGGAAAAAAAACATTCTTTATTAATTTTATCTTGTTTTAGGGAGATATATGATTCCGATTTTTTCTTTGGGACAAAATATGATCCCGATTCTTATCAAAAAAATATGATCCCGATTTAATTTGATAGATTCTTTGTTGGCCCATTTCATGATTTTTGGGCCCAGCTAAATGCTGCTCCGTAAGATTATTATTATTTGGTATTAAAATTTATGCTAATTTTTATCTTATTGAATTATTGTACTTAGGAGAGTAATTTTGCCATTCACAAATTGGATACAAGAAAGTTTTGGTAGTCAATATAAGGGAGACAATAGAAAATCAATATTATTTTTTCTTCTTTTCTCTTTCTCATTTTACCACCCACTATTTTTCTAGTTACATTCATTAGTCATTCATTAGTTCTCTAACGTTGATTTCGTAGCATTACTTATTTGAAGTTGTGACTCTTAACTTGTGTTTTTATCAAATTATCCATCATCTTTTATGTTTCATGGTGTTGGAAAAAAATTTCTATTTTGAGGCTCGTAATTTGAAAATTATAAATTTGAGAGTGAGAATATTTATTCTCTTATAATTTACTATGTGATTTTCACAAGACTTAGTTTAAATATATTTTTGATAAAAAAAAAAGTCGGTAGGACTACTCGTTTTTTTTTAATTATTTTAATTAGCACACCATAGAAATTAAGCTCATTTGAATAACTATATTATTTAAGGGTTTTATTTTTTAAACTATTTTGGTGATAGAACTTTAACTATCTATTATGTTTTCATTTTTGTAATTTGCTCAATCCTAAAAAGTATTTGATTATTTTGGATATATATTAAGAATTTAAATTTAATAAATAAATATATTTTACACATGCATTCAATTTAATTGTATATCACTAAATAATAAAAAATAATTATTTTAATTTTCATTTATACTGCATAGAAAAATCATCTAAAAAAATTATTGATATCAATATTGAATGACTTATTTTCATAGCATTAAAATTAAATTCAAATATTAAAGATTCAAGAATATATTAATTATAAATATATTTTTTAAACTTGTTCACTATATGCCTTTTTTCTTTCTTTCTTTTTTCAGGTTTATCTACCTTCTAATCGGAGTTGGTGGAATACTCTTCATTATCTCTTGTTGTGGATTTGTAGGAACAGCATCAAGAAACCCCTGTTGTTTACTTTTTGTATCCTACAATAATTCAGAAATAACATAATCTTAAAAGTATAAAAAAAAAGTGTACAAATCCATTATCCATTCATTAATATTACCAGCCAACAATTTAATTTCTGATAAGATTTAACTATAAAGAATACAACCTAATGACTATATATAAATTCAATTAGTCCGTGAATTCTATTTGTTTGTTCATGATAAATTATCATGTGAAATTTAATTATTTAATTTTCAATTTAAATGAATCATATTTGCTTTATATATTGTCCATCCTTAATTAATACATTTTTATGTTATAGTATTGTGTGTTCTTGGCTCTACTTGTGATAGTTGAGCTGGGAAGTGCAGCTTTCATATTCTTCACACACAACAATTGGGAAAATAAGGTGATTAACATATATGCTTAGCTTTCATCATTCTTTGTTTTCAAAATTACATAAATAATACAATTTCCACAATGCTAAATAAATGGAGAAATTAACCCAAATCTTGGTGTGTTATGTGTTACACTATTATAATTATAATTATATAAATTTAATTTTTATGTAAATTTTACAACAATGTTACATGTACACCTCTTTTTTGTGTACACCTCTATCTAAGTCCCAAACAAACATGTTTTTATAGTTGACATGAAAAGTTTTAAAACTTGTTCGTTTGCTTTTGAAAATATGTTCGTTCTAGTAGTAAAAACCTGTTCGTGCATTAATAGAAATCTATATATACAACGAACATGTTTTATAGTTGACACGAACAGGTTAAAAAATTGTTTGTTTGCTTTTAAAAACATGTTCGTTCTAATAGTAAAAACATGTCCATTGGGACTTGCATAGAGGTGTATACCAAAAAAAGATGTATAGTAAGATTAATTGTAAGTTTTATATTGTTTTCTTCACATAATAATTATTGGAGTAAAAAATTTTGGATCCAAATTGTTTGTTTCCCTAATGTTGTAAATAATATTAGAAAAAAATTATGCAGGTTATACTGAAAGATGCAAGTGGTAGATTTAACTCAGTTTATGACTTCATGCATGTTCATTGGAGTGTCCTCAGATGGATTGGTATTAGTGTCTCTGTATTACAGGTATATATTTTTCGATTGAATAATTATGGTATATTTGATTTGAATTTTATTTTTTTAATTTATTTTTAGAATTTTATTTTAAAAAAAAACAAGCACTAAAATAAAAATTATAAATAAAAATACAAACTTAATTTTCTTAAATTAATGATTGGAACATTTCTCACCTTAAATTAATGTTTCTTGGTGCGCCATGTTTCTTTTCTCTTGCAGGTCATTGCTATGGTTTTAGCATTATACTTGAGAACAGTGTTCAAGCGTGAATGGCATAATAAGGGTCATAGTGATGGTGGTGATGAACATATTGTGCCTCTTCCTCGTGTTAGACCATCCAATAATAATAATAATTAATAACACCATTCTTGCATCCAAATTAAAATAATGGCACATCCTTCATTGACCAAACCCAATAATAATACCAGTACCGGCAAAAATCCACCATGCTAATAAGGCCTGTTGTTATTAGAGACTTAGTCACTTAGAGCCAATAAGTAGTTTTTTTTTTTTTTTCTCCTTCGTTTAATTTCTTAATAATTTCATTGCTTTAAATTATTAGTAATATTCTTTAGCAGAAAAAAAAGAAGGAAAAAACCATGCAAACACTGCATAATTGATAGACTTCTTTGGGTGTTGGGAGGTATATATATGATGTGACAACATAAGAGAGTTATTAGTTCTAATTTACAAATATTCAAAAGAGAAATGTGTCAGTTTATCAAATTCCTTATTTAATTAAATTATAAAATTACATTTCTTTAATTTAATAAATAATTTAGTTTTATGTTAAATTATAAAATTACTTGAATATGTCATAAAAAAAATTTCATAGAAGATTTTTTTTCTCTCGGAAATATTATTAAATATTTCAATAAAAAATCAAACAAATCAATAAAAAACAAAATTTAAAGAATAACATAATATTATTATAGAAGTAGATCCTAATTTATATATAAATGAAAAATCACTTTTTTTTTCAAGGTATCCACCCGCCGAAAGATCAATGATTAATTCTTTACGAATTTAAACTTCATATAAAGGTTTACTCCTGGCCAATAAATTGCTGTATGCAAAAGGTAAGATTTGAACTCTTGACATTTGTTTAAACTTTAAACGAATTAGTGAGCTAACTACTAAACTAACCCAAATTGATTTAAATGAAAATCATTTCATTCATTGTTTCATTTTTCAAATGAAACAATACTTATGCATGGTTAATTGTAGGTTCGTACCATTTTAGTAATTTATCCACTAATTTTAAAAGGAAAAATAAAATTAAAATGAATAGAGAAAAAGAAAAGGAAATTTATCCCTCAGAGTATTATAATAACTGTTTACACTTAAAATATTTTATTAATTGCTTATTTACTTATTATTAAATTATCATTAAAAGAGAAAAAAAAAGTTGACGTAAATGATTAAAAAGTTAAATAAGTTATGAGAAAGTTTCGAGAGCTCTTCTTTAAGAAGCTAAAGGATATCCCTTAATCCTAACTCACTTTTTTCTCTGTCCTACCCCCACTTCCATTCACACCGCCCCCTCTCATGCCAACACCTCCTCCTCTTCTTCTTCTTCCTCCCCTTTTTTCACTACCCGTCGCCGCCTCGTCTTCTTCAATGCCAGGAGCACGACCTTTCACCTTTTGTGCTTCACTCTTCGCCAACTTCTCGCATCTTTGTAACGTTGAGGATTCTCTGGCGAGGCCTCGATATCAGCGGCATGGCAGAGCATCATGTTGATTTGTGCGTTGCCGTCCTGCTCCTATGCAAGTGCCTCCATCAACGGCACAAACCAGAACGGCGATCAAGGACAAGAAATAGCGTCCACCAGAGCCGCCACCTTTTCTTCTTCTTCTTCATGCAATCCCGGCTGTTGTCGCTTTGTCGTCTTCTTTTGCTTCTTTTCGCCGCTGCAACCACCACTTCTTATTTTTCTTCGTGCATCATTGTCCGGTGGTGGTAGTGATGAAGTTATGAATGATAATTTGAATTTTGTTTGGATGATAAATCTTTTTAATTTCGGATGAGAACTCTTTTTAATTGTTGTGTTGGTGATGGATGTGGTTAGTGGTGGTTTAGGGTTAGGCGGCGATGATGGTGAGGTTACGGATGATATCTTGTATTCTGTTTTGAATGATATTTTATTTTTATTTTTCGATGATAACTTTTTTTAATTTTGAATGATAATTTTTAAATTTCAGATGGTAATTTTTAATCAGACTTATTAGCTCCTAAGGTTTCGTAATTCTTAATGATTTATTTATGTTAACAATTTAACATTAACTTCCAAGAAATTGTCATTGAAAAATCATTTTTGACGAAATCAAACAATAGAATGGTCTATTGGTTTAGTTGGTAGGAACCTATTCATAGTCATACCTAGTAAAGTGACATTAACCATTAACTTCCAAAAAATAAAATAAAAAAATTAAAAAGCGATGTTAACCATGAGCACCGAAAATAATATACTTATATAAAAATATATATTTGGTTATATTGTTATAAGCAATAAGCAAATTTAATTATTTTATTATAATAGATTTAATTATTTTAATAACAGATTATTTTTTAAAAAAGAGTAAAATAATATATAAATATACATAATAATTAATTTAATATCCGACTTTTTGTTTTCATAAAAATATTTTAGAAGTGCTATAATATTTATTTACAATTATATTATGGATCACAAAGTCACTAACAACATAATTAATAGGTTATGTTATATATCAGCATCAGGGACGACCTAGTCATCTACGTAAATAAAAAGTCGTCTACGTAAATAAAAGTATAACAACCTCCTTCTTCTTTTCTATAAAATTGAAGGACTTCATCAATGAACAAATAATAATAATAAAAATAGGAAAGCCATGACCAAAACATGCACCTTTTCTTTTTCCAATTCCCTGCTTCTACCTCTACTTCTCCTCTTCATAATCACTCCTCTGTCTATAATCACTGCTATTCCAGATTGCAATAATCCAAGTAACGCCCTTTCTTCTCTATCCACAAAATCTTCATCTCCATGGACTTCACCATCCAAGGACTTTGCCTTTGGTTTCCAATTTGTTCAATTCAAGGATCCACGCTATGTCCCTCTCCTTTCCATCTACTTCACCAAAACACCCAACAAGACCATTGTTTGGTACGCGAGCCCCAACCGGGAAATCCCCGTTGGGTCCTCTGTCAATATCACAAACAATAGTCTCGTCATATATGACCCCAAAGGCAGCGAAATTTGGAGTCGTCCGGAAACCAAGGACAAAACGGTAACTTGCGCTTCTATGCAAGATAACGGAAACTTTGTCCTTAAAGACAAAGATGGTAATATAGTTTGGGAGAGTTTTGAAGATCCCAGTGACACACTTCTCCCTGGTCAAAATCTATCAAAGTCTCAGCCATTCCGTTTGCATGCTCGACAATCCGAAACAAATTTCTCTACCAACAATAACTTCAATCTTACCTGGCAAGGCGATGGCAATTTGGTACTTTACTATTCTCAGAACCACCAGCAAGATGAACAAGCTCAGAATTATCCATATTGGTCGACCGGAACCGACGGTCGCGGATCGTTTTTGTTCTTCGACGAGTTCGGAAGCATTTACGTTGTGGATGATAACAATACTAAGCTGGTTCAAGTAACAGCCGGGATCCCGGGTTCAACACAATATTTTTACATGGCGAGAATTGAATCTGATGGAGTTTTCAGGCTCTACAGTTACCAGAAGACTAAAACAACGGTTACAAACGAGGATAGCTGTTCTTCTGGATGGAGAGAGTTGGAGCAAGTTCCTGATGATATATGTGTTCTGAACATAGGTCAAAATGAGAATTTTATCTGTGGGCCCAACAGTTATTGTGTTTCCGTAAATGGAAAGCCTCAGTGTATGTGCCCGGATAATTATTCCTACTTTGTACAACCTAATGATCCAAACAACTTAACTAGTTGTAGGCCGAATTTCCCGCCTCCCAGCTGTTTGACCGACGGCTGGGAGACGGATCCAGCCCAGGTGGACTTCCAGGAACGCTGGAATTTGAACTGGCCTTTCTCGGATTACGAGTTCATGAGCGGGGATTTCGATAAGTACACGTGTCGAGAAAGATGTGGTAGTGATTGCTTCTGCGCTGCGGCTGTGTACTTCCTTGACAAGGACAATGTGGCACATTGTTGGAAGAAGAAGTACCCTTTGAGCAATGGAAGGTATAGTACAAAGGTTGAAAATGGAACAATTGTTTTTCTCAAGTTTCGCAAGCCAGGGTATGGTAACAAGCATCGATCTTATTTGACACTTGTTTTGTCATTTCTTCTTGGGAGCTCTGTTTTCCTTAACATTCTCTTGATATTGGGACTTGTTGGAGTTTTCATGTTCTTGCGCAAGAGAAAGATTTTAGGTCAACAACTGAATGAAAGCTTGGCATCGGAGACAGTTAGAAGGTACACATACAAGGAGCTTGAGAAGGCAACAAGAGGATTCAAACAGAAATTAGGTCAAGGTGCTTTTGGAACTGTGTATAAAGGAGTGTTAGGGTCTGATACAAAGAGATTTGTAGCTATTAAGAAGTTAGATAAGGTGGTTGAAGAAGGTGAAAATGAATTCAAAACAGAGGTGAGTGTGATAGGCCAAACCCACCACCGGAAT
>JASCZI010060552.1:37445-63861 GCA_036250425.1 Stylosanthes scabra
CCAATACCTTCCATAAGTCTCAGGCTTCTCATCTTCCAAAGTAACGGTCCTAGGTCTTTGGAACATGGATAAATCCTCCATGTTCACCTCATTAAGGACTCACTCTCTCTGACGAAAACCTGGCGTCTACAGAAGATGCCAACCCAAGGATTAACAGTCGTGTTACCCACGAAGCCACACTCTACCAATCGGTTGAGTGGGTAGATCAACACCGTTCCATAAGTCTCAGGCTTCTCATCTTCCAGAGCAACGGTCCTAGATCTTTGGAACATGGATAAATCCTCCATGTTCACCTCATTAAGGACTCACTCTCTCTGGCGAAAGCATGGCGTCTATAGAACGGCACCAACCCAAGGATTAACACATCTTTTCTTTAGGGACTAGTGGCTAGGATCATCCACATCTCAACTCATGACCATAGCACAAGGACACTACTCCATAATTAAAGTAAACAAAACTTCAAACATGTGGTAGGCATGAATTAAAGACATAATAACAAGTATGGAAAATAAACTTAGCAAGATGAATTAAAGAGAGATTCAACAAGAAATAGCAAGAGAATCATAAAAGAACATGGACATAAACTAGAAATTGCAAGATGTAAAGATGAGCAAAAAAGAAGAAGAAACTAGAATTGCATTAATTAAAGAGAGCAAGTATTCAACAATTAATCACAAAACAAGTAGTAAAAGAAGAGTTTGGTTGGTGAAGGGGTTCCTAGAGGTGAAGAACAAGAAGAGAAAACTAGAGAGAAAATGAGAGAAATGGAGAGCTCCTCCAAAAGTCCCCTAAAACTACTCTAAGGCTAAAATTGATGAAATGAGAGAATGTGTGTTGTGCTTCAGCTGTTCCTCCCCCTTATAGGTCGAATTGGGCTTGAGAAATGGATGGGCCATGGCCCGGAAAAGTGAAATGCCCAAAATAGCCTTCATTTAAGTGAGTTCTACCATTTTTTTCCTTGGATGACTTATTCGCGCCTAAGATATCCGATTTCGGGCTAGCAAAGCTGTTATTGAGGGAGCAAACTCGAGCCACCAGGATGCACACGAGAAGAACTGTTGGATACTTTGCACCTGAATGGTTCACGAAAGCTTCGATCACAAGCAAAGTCGATGTTTACAGCTTTGGAGTGGTGTTGTTGGAGCTCATATGCTGCAAATCGAGTATTGTGTTTTCAATGTCGAATGAAGAAGAACAAGAACTCATATATTGGGCATATGATTTCTATAGACATGGAAAATTGGGTAAGTTTGTTGAGAATTATGAGGAGTTAAAGAATGACATTAGGAGGGTAGAAAAGCATGTTATGGTAGCAATTTGGTGTGAGTAAGTTTAATTAGACGGGAAAAGATTTTTGGTCAACATCAGTCAACTTTTTTCGATAACCTAAATGATAAACTCTTAATCTTAAATGTTAAATTAGAATATGTGAAACCCCGTCTTTCTGCTTTTTTCGTTTCTGACAGAAACGTATGACTACCTGAAATTTTGTGTTTTTCTGTGACTCTTAACGTGATTGGGGGATTTCAATACCCTAATTATGTTCGTTATGTGATTTGGTTTTGTTATGTGCTTGTTTATGTGATTTTCTGTTTTTAGCGACGGTACGCTATTTAGTGGCGGTTTAACCGTATTTGACCGTCTTTAAGGTAAACGGAAGATATCGTAGAGAATATCTTCGTAGGGAATTTATAATTTCCTAATCAAGCTCGAGATTGGTAGCTTGAAGGTAGCGAAATTCTTAGTGTGAATTTCGTATCGTTTTAACGACAATTGTTTCCATCGCGAATCGTCCGATCATAATTTCGATAAAATGTAAGTTACGACGGAATTGTAGAATTATAGCACGACACTATAATACGTATTGGACCTTAGTCGCCTCGCTAAACTTGAAGCGAAAAGCCGAGAATACCCTTGAGACATTTTATGACACCTTCTAGCTTTTCCCTTTCTTACTTTTTACTTTTTCTTACACCTTTCCATAAAAGCTTCTCTCTCATTGGTTGCATGGCTTAGATACATGCAAAATTGAAAAAACTTCCCTTTTATTCTTTCTATACCATATTTACAAATATAATATTATTTCCCTATCTCCTTTATTTTATTTTATCATTTCATTTTACCATTACACCACCAAATTTATTACACTCTTCATAACAAAAATGAAACAAAAATCTCTTCCTTGCTCACTACTCTTGGCCGAACAGTCCCTCCCTCCATTCATCAAATTATTCAACTCATTTACTTATTCATTTACCCTCACTTAACCTCATTTACCATTCACTTAACTTCACAACAAAAATCCTACAAAAAACTATCATCACAAATCCTCCAACCTCTCTCCTCTAATTCGAAACTCTCTCTCCCTTCTCACTAATCCCATTTCAGATTTTTATTCATAAAAACACCAAAAACACATTCTCTCTCATATTCACAAAGATCAAACACCACATTTTTCATGAGTTTTCTTATGAACACCATGAACACCACCATGAACACCAAGAACAATCAAGCCTAAACACATACATCATCACCACCGAAACATACATCATTCTTCTCCTCTTATTCTTCTCTTCATCATCATCATATTAGAAATATCAAGAACAAGCTCCTACACTCTCTTCTCCCTTTGGCCGAAACCACCACCAACATTCCTTCAAGGTTTTTCATCAACATCAAGCTAGCTCATTCTCTTCCTCTTGGCTGTGGCATCATCCTCCTTCTTGTCTTCATTTCCTTTGATTTTTGAGAAGGTAAATGCAATACTAATCTAGCTTATGATCTTAGGAAACCCATATTCACCATCTCTTGTCTTATAATCTTTGTTTAGGAACTAAACTTGAGGAACCAAGCCCTAGCCGAACCTACAAGGGTGTTTATTGTCCATTCTTTGGCTATTTCAAGTGATCTTCAAGAGGTAAGGGGGTTAGGGTCCATAGTAAATATTTTCAGGTCACTATATTAATGAAAAAGACTCATATGTTAAAAAGGCTTGGTAAAAATCTAATCTTGAAATTATATGTCTAATATTAAAGCTTGAAAAATGTGTTCTATGTTTGTTTGAGTGTCTTATGATATGATGATGCTTGCTTTATTTATTGGTTGAAATATTGTGTGAATATTTTATGAAATATGGCTTGAGAAAGGCTATGGCCGAATCGGCCTTAAGAAAATAAATAAATTAACGTTTGATGATAAAAAATAAAACATACATAGAGGCCGAGGGTTTAAAAGATATTTGGACAAAGATTAAATAAAATTATGGTTTAATAATAAAACTTGAAAATCGGTTTCTAAAAGATTAATATATATTAAAGTATAAATAAATGTATTTAAGTAACGGGTAAAATAGTAATTAAATATTTTTTATAAAGATTTCAGAATTAAAATATTTAACTAAATAAGTTTTGAAGTGGTTTGACCTTAAAGTTGAAAATAAATAAGTTTTAAAGTGGTCTTAAAATGTTTAACTAGTTTTGGGGTACAAAGGGTAAAATCGTCTTTTAATAAAGTTTGTTTTCAAAACTGTTTTTGTAGTGATATTATGGGTGTATTATGAGTTTAAAACTATCATTGTGTTTTAGAAAGTGTTTGGTAAAATTATTTAAAGAAATTAATTTAAAAGTTGGTATTTTCGAAAATGACCTAATGCTTGCAAGAGCAGATTCGTCATTTTGAAAGTATCCTTTTTCAAAACTATTTTTACTGTAGATATAGGAATATGTCACTGACAAAATGTAATTGATTTGACTTTAAAATGTTTTAAAATGAATAAGTCATGAATATTTTCGTAAACTAGTGCATTTTGGGTTTTAAAGAAAATTAGCAAGGGCAGAATTGTCTTTTAAACTTAGTATCTTTCAAAACTGATTTTTTCACTGGGTAACTGACACGCTCGCTCGGGTGGGAGAGCTTTCGTCATTGTAGTTGAAAGCACCTTATCCCTCGCAGGCGGTGTCGGAACGTTTTAAAAAGTGTCACAGGGGTGCAACCAAAATAACGAGTATGGGACTCGGGTCGTTCTACTCAGGAAGCGCAAGGGAAAGTTTATTTTTTATTGGGGTTTGGTTGCAGTTGAGTTTGTTTGAAGGCAGTTCGCAGTTTGAAAGCAGTTGAAAGCAGTTAAAAGCAGTTGAATAACAATGGTAATAAAAGAGTATCCCGTCCGTGGGTTGAAATACTGTGCATCCCTATGATCACTGTCATGTCCCAGGTCGATTAAACACCCCCTAGGAAGAACCTCCACATATCCTTGGCATACTAGCTGTGAGGTACTGATCCCACGATATCGGATTCAAGACGAACTCACAAGGGTGTGGGTATGGCGTTGGAGTCAGCGACCCAAACCTCTGATAGTTGCTGAACGAACTCTTTAGAATCCTACTGACACAAGGATCTAATGCACTTGACTGGACTGGCGTTGGAGTCTGCGATCCAACAACTGGGCTTGAACGAACTCTTTAGGAACCCTGCTATCACCAGGTCCTAATGCACTTGTAACCGTTATCACCGTGCTGAACCCGTACCGTAAGGACCTCACCCTTATGCTAGCAGGGGTGTACGGATAGCATTACGGGATTAACCCGTTCCTTCCCCTCTGATCTATTGGGGACTCGCAGCTAAGGTCATTTGCACATTTCATCCCACAGCCGAGACACTATGGGACTCTACTCACTAATTGCGGAAATCATAAAAGCATGAAAATAAATTGGCAGCATAACAGTATGTAAAATCACAGTTTGCAGAAAAGTAAACGGACAAAATAACGGTAAAGTAATTTAATTAAAACTAAAGTTTGACAGAGTAACAGTAATATAAACAAACAAACAATAAAAATAAAAGAGTTTGGCTAGTTAATGGACAAGAAAACCTAATTGGAACCCTAGAATCTAAGCTAAATGTGAAAGTGGGCTCTCCTTTGAAATGGTGAAAGGCTCCTCTATTTATAGATGCTGGAAATGTCCTATGCGTATGCATGGTAGCTTCATATGCGTACGCATAGGTGCCGAGATCAGCATTTGGACGTGCCGTCCACGCTTAGATGCGTACACATGGCTCCGTGTGATGCGTACGCATAGGCTCCAGCAATGGCCTTCTAGGTTTTGCTGCGATCTTTTCGTTCCTCTCGCTCTCTCCGGCCACTTCCGCTCCGAACTTTGCTTGTTTAATCCTGAAACACTTAAGCACACACATCAAGGCATCGTGCAGAACAGAAAACAGTTCGAAAACATAGTAAATATTGACCGAAATAGCAGATAATTACAATTACAGCCCTAAAAAACTACTAAGTGCAATTAGACCTATTTTCCTAGTGTTTAAGTGATGAAAGGATGATAATTAGTCAATAAATGCTATGAAATTACCTATCGGAACGGGTTTCATATAAGAATGTTTTCGAAATATATTTTTAGTAAAATATATTTATTATACTTATCTTAACATAAGAATGTTTTCGGAAAAGTTTACAAGTTAATTAATAATTTAAAATACTATAAGATAAATAAAAAATTTAATTTAAGTATGTCAAACAATATATATATCTTTATATATATATATATATATATATATATATGAAAACATCTTTTTATAAAGTAATAATATTTAATAAAGTATTTTCGATATGAAACTAAATTAAGATATTTTAATAATAAACTTGGTTTTAGAAAGCTAATGAAACATATATATATATATATATACACGTAATCACTTAGAAATACTAGGTTATCATAAGGAACATCAAAAACTTTAAGAATAAAATTCTTAAAAGAGATAATGGAACTTTTTAACAAATAATTTAAATAATAAGAAAGTCCCAAATTTAAGAGAATAAATCTAGATGTGAGGATTGGAGAACAAAGATAAGACACTTAAATATTAATAATTTTAAGGGTTGGGTGTCGTCCCGCTTGTACTAAGACTAAGCTTGAAGGGTAGCTCCCTAACAGCTCTAAATGATCATCCCGTTCCGCACTGTCGATGCGGTTCCTTATATATGTAGATATACATATATACAAATTGGTGACGGGATCCTCACCCTTTTTAACTGCCTGGGGTACTTTTTAAGACGCGCTTCGTTGGGGGAGTTGCGGCCTGCTTTGGACTGGGTCCACGACAATGACAGTGTGTTAAATATATTTGGGTTTATCCCAAGTAGTCGTCGGGCGCGGGAAGCCAACTGACGCATGAGCTCATGGCCTGCACTAGAACCAGGCATGCATCATACTTGTTCGCGCATTTGTTTGTGTGTGTTTATTTGCATTTAATTATCTTGATTGATTTGTTTGTGTTCGCTTTCTTGGGTTTCTATTCTATGAACACTATCTGCTTTCCCCTGCCATTTGTGAACTGTACCTACGTGACGTGAGCCCCTAGGATAGTTTAGTTGACCTGGGAGTCGAGTGGGAACAATAGGTTCTCATCCCCCGTCTTCTTTCTTTTAACCCACGCGTAGATGGGAAGTGACGTCATCTACTACGAGTACGAGAAACGCGAGAAGTTCGAGGACTAAGACATAAAAGCTGATGCGGAGTTGGGAACATTCAAGATCAGACGCTATCACTTTGATGATGAATATTTCATTCATCCTTTCCATAGTGTTAGGTTTGATCATGATCGTCCGTACGAGATTCCGATCGAGGCGCTAATGACAGACAAGGTCCTTAGTTCTTCCAAGGACGAGAAGTCGTCCACCCAGAATTCTAGTTCGTCTAGGCATCCAACACCGCGGTACTCCCCGAGAGGAATGCCGTCATCTCAGCGAGTAAGCTTGACTTCATCGGCTAAGGGAACTAGCTCTTTCCGTTATCGGATGGCCAGTAGCTCGCTTAGTAAACCTGAGAGCTGGGAACTCATCCCGCCATCCGAAGGTTGGATGTGCAATGGAGACAATGAAAAGGAGATTGGAGGGATGAAGCCCACTGTCAAGAAGGAAGTGTCTAGTGAGGAAGACCCGGAGGAGGAAGAAGATCCGAAAGAAGAAGATCCGGAGGATGAAGGAAAGGAATCGGAGGAGGAAGATGAAGATTCCGAGAAAGGGATTCCTGCTTCACCTTCTCTGCCTATGGACATCGATGCTGATGAGGACTACCTATATTACATCGAGGAGTTGGAACGTCTTCGTGAGCCTTCACCTCCTCGTAGCAGTCAATCTTCATTACTGGATACGCCAGCGGAGGCATCTGACCGACAATCCGACGGTCATAACGCTTCGAGTTATGATTTGTCTAGAGTTTGGCCAACACCGTCGTGTGGTCCGAGTGTTTAGAGTGCCTCGCTCATTAGTACAATAGAGGCTTTGGTTGTGGTCGTCTTTGTGGTCGTTGTTGTTTTTCCTTCTGTTTAGTCCCGCGTCCTAGGTTAGGAGACCGTTGTAACGTCAGGCCGGGAAATAATGATCGTAGTTTGGTATCTTGAGTCTGTAAGGATAATGGTTTTATATATTATATATATTATCTTGGGATTTATTCGCCTATAACGAAGGAGTCGTTACATATATTGTTTGCTTATATTGATTGCTCCGCTAACGCCTCTCACGACAGGCTGATATGTATTAATATGATCTTAAAGTTTTAGAAATTTTTAGGTTAAAATGTGGCATCACGATCGTAAGTAGTGTCGCGACATGCTGAAAATCGGGGTGTTACAGAATATATATCCAAATTAGTCCCCAAGGAATTTTGAAGTGGACATTTTAGTCCCTAACAAAATTAATTACTAGATTAGTTCACAACAGTAGTAGACGTCGAACATTTTGATCCCTAATAAAATTAATTACTAGATTAGTCCCCAACGTTAATGAATGTTAGACATTTTAGTCCTTCGTTTATCTTCTTTGTCAACCATTAACGGTCTAATACGTGAAGCTGCTTGGTCCCTCTAAAGCTTTATCTAGTGTCGCTTAATGTGTGACTAAGCAGCTTCACGTGTCACATCGAATTAGATCGTTAATGGTTGACGAAGAAAATGAAGGAATGACTAAAGTGTCTGACGTCTATTAACATTGGGGACTAATCTGATAATTAATTTTGTTAGGGACTAAAATGTCTAAAATTTACTAAAATTGGGACTAATCTGATAATTATTTTTATTAGGGACCAAAATGTTCACTTTAGAATTCCTTAAAGACTAATTTAAGCATATATTCTTTAAATTATAAACATAAATGGCTTCTTACACGTACAATATATACGATCACCCTAGCACGAAATAAATATAGAATCGTCATAAGAAATAATTTAAAGCCATAGCACATATATATCTTTTACTTCTAGCTGTGCAACTTATGTAACACTCATGGATTTTACTTCATAAGTAACATCTAGGCTTCATTTATTTTAAAAAATGAATGTAAATATATGCCATTTTCCTATCTTGTAAAATGAATGAATTAGCAACGTAGCTTTTCCTATATTGTAGAAGAAGTGCAACTTCAAGGTTCAAGCAATCATCATTCATCAAAACAGATTCTCGAGCAATCATCATGACATAGCACAAAAGAAGAACCTTCCTATAGAATCAAAGAGAGGATTCAAAGAAGAGAGTATGCATCAATCAGATCAAATTAGGGTTCAGACTATTTAAAGAAGTGATAGCATAGAAACAGAATGCTTGATTTTCATCTTCAGTTTCAACCTTACCAAAAATATAAACTCCAATAAGAAGCAAGTATATTCGATTATTCACCATGAATTGTATGATTTCAGTGTTGGAATTGCTGCAGCTTCATCCTCGATTTGGACAGATATCTGCAAGCTCCTCCTTTGAAGTTTGAACCCAAGAACAGAGCCATGAATGAGCGAGGCAATGCCAATTAGAGTGAGAGAACAGACCCGTTTTCTTTTTTTGGCGGGATTAATGTTTGCGCTTTGCTGTAAGGACCACGCTACTTTTGAATTTCAAAAAAAATTTATAAAAATATTTAATTAAGGAAATACCAAAAAACAATTAATTAAGGGGATATTTTTTTTCTGTTAATGTAACAAATTTTTTTCTAGTAATATTTTTTATTTTATATTTTAAAATTTAAATCCCATACTCGCGATTAGGGCTGGAAGTAAGCCGAGCTTGGCCGAGTTAGGCCCAGCTCAAGCTCGACTCACGAAAATTGAGCTTGGCTCACGGCTCAACTCATTAACAATTGAGCCTATTTCTTAAGCTCAAGCTCGGCTCACCAAAAGCTCAAGAGCTGGCTCAAATAACATAAATATAATATGTAATTATTACCTTATCCTTATTTTAAGTTTGGCTAATATTAGCTTAACTAATTATTGGTTACAAATATTTTCGCATATTTAAAATATCACCTTTATATAATAAATAATTATTACTTTATATTTTGAATATCATATATATTAATAATTTAATATATAAATAAGTATGTATATATATTCGAGCCGACTCACGAGCTAAGCTTACCCAAGCTTAAGCTTGGCTCATTTAATTTTCGAGCTCAAATTCAGGTTCAAGCTTGACTAATCAGCTCACAAGCTCAATTTATCGAGCCGTTAATGAGTCGAGCTCGAGCCGGCTCATGAGCAGCTTGACTCATTTCCAGCGTTACTTGCGGTTTTAAATTTTAAAAAAAAACATATCATAAAAAAATTAACAAGTTAAAATAGAAACAAATCTAATTTTTTGGGTTCTACAGATATGCTAAAAAAATATTGAAATATCCGTCTTGTTAAAACGAATTTGACCTTTGTAACAATTTCTACTAATGAAAAGTTTTTTCATGTTAATTTTCTAAACTAAATCTGTAACACCGTAATAAAATCACCCATAGAAAGAAGAAAAATACACAAAAGAAAGTTGAGAATTTTCGTACAAAATTAATTCATCATGAAATACTAAAATTATAAAATTTAATTTAAATTAAAAATATCATTTAATATTATTAGTTATATATAAAATAATTAAAATAGTATATAACTTGTGAGTTAAAATAATAATTGATATTTAGATGGTATATATTTTTTGGTTTTTTTCTATTTATAAAAATAAATTTATCGTTGTTCTGTATGTTTTTATCACCAACAATGTTATAGGACCAACATTAGGGAGCCTTTAGAAAGTCAATAATTAAATTATCATTTAAAATTAAAAAAATTATCATCTGAAATTAAAAAACGTATCATCCAAACACAATAAAAATTATCATCCACATAATATATGAATTATTATACGTAACTCATCTATCATAACTATCAAGTGCATTGGCTTCTGATAAATTCATATTTTATGTGAAATTTTGTGTTAAAAAGAATGGATTTTATCAACTTAGTTTGCATTTATTCTTTGTAATAAGAGGCTTTATGAATTTTCTCCTATTGATATTTAAATGTAAAAAAACATGTTTTTTAATCATTTAATTGTCAAATTAATTTTACTTTAATTCCACTCGATGCCATGATATATTTGTTTGATGTATTTCAAGTTTATGATACATTGATGGCTTGGAAGGAGTGAAGGAAGCATGAGACAAATAGAGAAATTCAAGAAAAATAAAGAAGAAAAGAAGCTGTCAGAGCGCACTGGTGCATATCCACGAGTCTGTGCATATGCACCAATGCTGCACGTGGCTCATTTAAGTGAGCACATGGGCCAACATTTTTGGGCCCCAAAAATCAGAATTTTCAAGTATTTGAGGAGGAAATTCATGAGTACAAAGGAGAGAGAGTTTAGTTTAGGTTTTGTTATGTTTAAGTTAGGTTTCTAGAGAGAGAAGCTCTCCCCTCTCTCTAGAATTAGGGTTAATGCTAGATTTTATTATAGTTTTAGGTTAGTTTTCATTTTAATTTCTTTGTTTCCTTGCAAGAAACTTGCTCTACTTTCATCTTCTATATAGCCTCTTGTGTTGCATTTTCATTTTTATGCTCTTATACATTGTTGCTATGAATTCTTGCCATTTGAACCTCTAATTTAAGTTTGATGGATGTATTTTCCTTATGGGTATTGTTTATTTGTGATTCTTGAAGTTGATTTTAGTTTTCTTGCAAGTTTGGTGATGAGTAGCAATAGAATTGAGCTTATTGGATGTTATGTTCAAATATGCCTACCATGTGTTTGATAAAATGCTTAGTATAGTTTTAGAGTAGTTTTACACTTAGCTTGGGGTTGGGAAATTAGGTGATCTTGAGTCATTAATGTCCAATATTGATTGATGATTTAGAGTTGTTAATTAATCATGTTTTCATTGACGCTAGTCTTTTAATGATGCTAAGTTGATTAGGATTTGCGATTGGGGTTAATTCTTGATTATTCTTGTTTTCACTAACGCTAATCTTTTAGATTAGTAAGTTGACTAGGACTTATGAATTAAGATTAGTTATGCCTACTTGACTTTCTTCAATGCTTAGAGGTTGACTAAGTGGGATTAATTCTTCATTGTCATGTTTGTGGTTAATGACAAGGATAGTGATCCTTAATTCTCAATCCTAGCCAAGATAGCTTTAATACTTGCATTGAATCTCAATTCTTGTTTTCTTTAGTTGTTAGTCATGCTTACTTTAGTTGATAATTAGCTTTCTCATTATATTGATTACTTGTTGCTTGATTCTCACTTAATTATTCACAAAATCTCCCTTTTCCCATTATTGATCAATCTAATTGCAACCTCCACGAGAGACGACTCGGGCCTAAACTCCAGGTTATTTACTTTTTCGAGGGTTTAAAGAATCCTCAAACTTTCTAAATTTGAGTGCGAGAGTTTGGTGTTCAGAGATGCTACAACGAACATAAACCTAATTTTGAGGATTTAGACTCCGAACGCGAATTCTCGCGCGTCAGCTTCCAAAACATTCTCTTTTATCGCATATCTCTGTTTAATATTCGTCAAAATGAGGCGAACCTATCGAGTAAGATTCGTTTACCCGTCTAACACAAGCGGACTTTTCCAAAAAGGATAACTACTCTTTTTGTCATTATGGTTTTGAGCCAAAATCAAATTGGTCCTAAACCTTTTTTTTTACAAAATGATTCTTAAAGTTTTATTTATGTATAAAATCACATAAATATCTCTTTATATATACACAATACTAATTAGAAACCCTATTTTTTCATTTATTTCATCCCATTTACAGCAGCTTCCTTCTTCTCCCTTTTATGCATCTCCCTCCATCATTCAGCCTCCTCCAACCGTCACCGCAGTCATTCATATCTTCGCCTACACTCTCAATCACTCTTCTTCACTAACTCACACTCTAATCTCTCTCGTTTCCCCTTCCTCTCTGCCTCCATGCGAACTGACACACCACCAATGGCGGAGCTTGCCAGATTTTTTTGGGGAGGCCAAAAAAATTTTTGATGTAAAAATTTGCATAGTGTTATTCATATTAAAATATACTTAAATGAAAAGAAATCAATAAAAAATCAATAAAATATAAAATTAAATTGATAAAAAATTACTTAATTTTTATAAATGATACGAGATAAATATTTGCTTCACATGTTGAAAATGAGAATTGCAATTTATAAATTCTTCATTAGTCTACACAAATATATATTATAATTCTTATTAATTATTTTTGAGTAATATAAAAATCAAATTTAAAAACTAATAAAATATTAAATAACACTAAATTAAATAGATAAAAGTATCTAATTTGTTATTATAATTCAGGTTTGCACATAATGACGTGTGATTTGTAACTTCGTGTTGCGAATAGCAACTTATTTTTATTGAAGTGTGTCATATTATTATATAAAAAGTATTTTTTTAATAGATATAATGTAATAAAATTTGCTTTTTTTAGTAGGATATATCATTATTATTTTTTATTCAAAACTATTAATATCATAGTCACCATAAAAAAAAAACTCTTAGTGATATAATTTTAATAAAAGTGAATGATAGAGGTAAAAAAATAAAAAATAAAAAAGAAAGAAGGGAAAAGAAAAGAATGAATGATTAAGGGTGGGTTTGGTAAAGTTTTTCGGTCAAGTGCTCCTGCTCTTAAAAAGCAGGAGCCATGTTTTTGTGTTTGGTAACTCAAAAAGTCAAGGAGCTTTTGCTCCCGACTTTTGAGAGCCAGAGGTGTTTTTGAGAGCCCTCAAGAGTAGCTTTTCGAAGCTGGCTTTGGCTTTTCAAAAAGCAAAATGACAAATTAACCTTATATTTTAATAAAAAAAACCAATTTTATCCTCAATTAAGTATATAGTAATGCTACGGAACCAACGTTAGGAGACCAATAAGGAGTCAATGAGTATAATTAAGGAAGTAATAGGTGGTAAAAGGGGAAAGAGAAAATAAGAAAAAATAATATTGACTTCATATTGTCTCTCTAATATTGGCTACAAAGACATTCTCTTAATTTTATATTAATGCATTACATACTAACAAAAAGATCATTGTAATAATTTATTACTTTGAGAGCAACTATAAAGTGAGGGTAGTGAGTATTGAACTCACTCATCTCAAGCCTACTCCCATAAAGTAAACCACTTGAACTACTTGTTCCTCTTTGATATAGTGCTACTAAAAATTTTATAAATAATTTGGGGGCCATGTCCCCCTTAGCCCCCACTAATCTCCGCCACTGCACACCACCACGCCACCACTTCCGCCTCCACCTATGTCCAGCATTGGCGTCATCCTACTCTACCCACATCAAGCAGCAGCGTTATTTTATTTGCTATCGTTATTCTTCCTCTTCTTCTCTTCATAGTTAGCCTCCAGTCAACTGCGCCTCCGCCCCAGTCATTGTTATTCTTCCTCTTCTTCTCTTCATATTTGCTAGTTTTTTTTATTTTAAATTTGTAAATTTTGAAATTAAGATATTTATCTATTTTTTTTTAAACTTGAATCTGTGTTATTTATATTTTCAATTTTGTAGATTTATTATGTAAAAATTTTTAAATCTGTTTGTTAGATTTAAGATTTGATATATTTGATTTGATTATGTTTGTATCATAGATATTTGATTGAGAAATGTTTTTCTTTTATTTTTTCAGAAATTTTATTTTTCGTTTTATTTTTTTTCTTTTGAGATATTAATTTATGTGAGATTTTTTTTAGGATTTGTTGATCATATTGCGTGTTGTTATTTTTTTTTTATCTTTTTCTGTAATTTGGTTGTTGTCATTGTGATTGTGATTGTTCATTGATTGATTCTTTGTATAAACTCTTTCACTCCTTAGTTTTGGAATTTTTTGTGAGATTTAATCTTATTAAAGAAGAAAATAATTGTTTTGATAAGTTGTGTTTCTGAAAAAGATCTTCTTTCCAAATTATATATATTAAAAATTAATTTATAATAAATAATACTTAAAAAGAACAATAAAATATAAAGGGCAAAATCATAAAAAAAAGACCATTTTAAACAAAAATAAAATCTTGAAAATTATTTTGACGGAAAAAGATTTGGGACCAATTTATTTTTAGCCCCAAACCTTAATAATCAAAAGAGTACTTATCAATTTCCAAAACAATCAGGCCCGTTAATAGAGATGACAATGAGGCACGTCGATGTGGGTAATTAAGTACTCATACTCATCGTGAACATTCATGTCTAGCGCCATTATTATTAGCCCCATTATTCATGAGTATCTAAATTTTTACACCATACCCAAATCCACATATGTATATATTTACCCATATCAAAACCCACATTACATCCATGAAAATAAATAAATTAAAATAAAATAATTAATAATATTCATTAAGAATAAGAAATGAAAAAAGTTAGTTATAACATTTAAAACTTTTAAATTACTAAAATAACCATCATATTATACATAAATTTCTAAAAAATAAATGAAATTACATTTATTAATATATGTGTGCGACGGGGCGGTAATGGCGCAGGTCAACCATTACTTATACCCTCCCCATACCTGAATTGAACTAAATATGTATTACCCAAACCCATTCATACCCATTCAACCGATGAAAAGACTCGTTCCATTTAAGGCAGGGCAAGTCGGGTCGGTCGGGACTTGCCAAGTTGCTATCCCTACCCGTTAAAAATACAAGTTAAATGGATTGAGCTTAATGAATCAGTAAAAATGGCGTGTTATGTTGGCCCGTTTGTTTTTTAAATTTTTCAAAAATAATAAATACTATATCTTATATTTTTTTAATTCGACCCGAAAACTCAGTTTACCCACTAACCACTAAAGAGTTCTATTTTTTCAAGGTTTTTTCTAAGAAAAATGTAATCTTTTATAATTTTTTTAAAAAAATTTGAGTTAAAAATTGGATTTTTTAAATAGCTTTTAAAAATATATAATTAATTAATTAAACGGGCAAACTCATCCATTTAGTTGGGTTGGTTATAAACAGGTCGTGTTGAAAAATTTTGGATTGTAAACAAAGTGAGCTTAAAAAGACTAACCCCGCGTTTAAGCAGACAGGCTTAAATCTGTTTTACAGTCTGACTTTTAATTATCCCGACGAAAAAGATTAATACTCGATGATATCCACATATCTTACATTTGAACAGTAAAAAATATTACATAATCGATTATTATAATTCAAATATAATTTAATAGAATCTAATGTACATATTAAATATACACATATGTTAAATGAAAATAAAACAAAAATAATTTACAATATAATGGAACAACATAATTCTTAATAAATTTACATTTATGAAAATTTTGCGAGTTCTCATACAATAAGAAAAACAAATGAATTGATTATTCAAAGATGCATAAATGATTCCTAGAGCCGGCAAAATAGACCGAACCCGTTGGACCAATCCAAATAGTCATTAATGGGAACTTTTTCCAAAAATATTATAACTAGGCTTAAATGGATGAATTCGATTGACTCGAGAAAAATATTTGGTTAATTAGGACATCTCACAAGTTAAATTTGCTAGCCCAATTAATTATTTTTAATCTTTTCAAAAAAGAGTTTAACATAGTGGAGTCTAAAATTTAATTATAATTGAAGTTATTTTTATAAATGTCATTTTTGTCCAATTTTTTTTTAGCGTCTAAAACTAGAGTTTAATTTTTTCGAAAAAAAAAAACAGGTTAACCTGTTTAATCCATTGAGTTGGCTATAAAAAATCTGAGTTAACAAATTATATCTGGTGAATAAAGTGGACTTAGGTTGCATGCCTAAATTAAATAGGTCGACAAATTTGTTTGATTGATAGTTTTAATTATGTGATTTAAATTAAATGATTACACGATATTTTTTTGGTGACTAAGAACACAAAAGAAAGAAACTAAGGAGGAGAGGCACTCTCCTTCCTCAAAAGAAAATCAAGAGAGGAACTAGGTTGGAGCCATTCAGTATAACATTGTCGACTCTTCGCTGCGTCCTTGGCCATTCTATCAGCTACAGAATTTGCTTCTCGCTGAATTAGTTGGACCATAGCTGTCCAATCTCGGTGCAAAACCTCAAGAATCTTGGATTGAAGATCCCTTGTCTCCTGGTTCATGATTACATTTCTTGATTGAGTGATCAAAAAAGCTTATAAACTGTCAGTTTCACAAATGACATGCCTGAAACCAGTTTCCCAAGCCAGAACCAATCCCCGCTAAATTGCAAAGAGCTTGCAACGAAGAATGGATTCCTCCATGAGAGATGCCGAACAACCTTTGAGCCAATGACCCTAGTTATCTCTAATTACACAATCAAAACCTGCTAGATTTTCATATTCATAATAACTGCCATCACAATTAACCTTAGCAACACTATGTGGATGAGGAATCCAATCATTCAAACTAGAAGGGGAAGTCATGGACATATGAAGAGAACTAAAGCAAGAAAAATCTGCTGCTGCATGCCTAATGAGGAAGAGAACCTTATCTTTGTTCCAAGAATCTCCATAATTAAAAATGTCATTATTTCGGTCATGCCAGATCCACCACAAAGCAGATGGAAAAAGAAAGGCACTCTTATGAACATTGAACCGAATCCAGGATAAGAAATTGAGATGTGAATCAGCAGAAGTAAGACCAAGTCCCAAAGAAAACCAAATTGATTTTGCCTTAGAACAGTGACGAAAGCAATGATCAATGGTTTCTGGTTCTAGATTGCACCTGGCACAAAGATCCGATGCAGAGAGCCCTCTCCTAAAACGAAAGCAACCTGTAGGGGCACCGTTGTGGATGCCAAGCCAAATCAAAAATTTTATCTTCTTTGGAATACGCAGCCGCCACAGCCAAACCCAAGACTCATTGGATGTCCAACCAAATTTCCTGAGGCGAAGCCACTCATAACCATCACGAACCGAGTAGCTCTTGGTGGAGGAAGAGCACCACCTCCAACCAGCTTGAGTACCAGTTTGAACAGAGAGATTATACTGCAGTAGCTCATGTTTAAAATTAGGGGACAGCCAAGAGAGAAGAGAGTCAAGGTTCTAATGGCCAATAGACCAAACATCATTAAGAGTTAAATGAGAGTCCGAAATGTGAACAAAAGGAACATCATGAGCAAGATAGCCACTTGGTTTCCATCTATTATACCAAAAGGATTGGGATAAAGGTCCCGTGCACCACTCAAAACCCTCTTTTAGCCTATTTAAAGCAGTAAAGATACTCCTCCAAATTGGAGAGGCATTGGCTGGACAAGGAAGCTCCAAAGAAATATTACCTTGAACATATTTGGCAAGCATAATACGCACCCAAAGCTTATCAGTATTGTGAAAGAGTTGCCAAACGAGCTTCCCCATAAGAGCAGTATTCATACACCAGGAATCTCGAATTCCCAATCCCCCTAACCTCTTAGGAGCAACCAGCTTCTTCCAACTAACCAAGTTTAGGCAGCGACCCTCAAAACTCCCCTTCCACAAAAATTTGCGCAAGATGGAATCAATTTTAGTACAAACTGAAGATGGAAAGATGGTAGTTTGCATATGGTAAACTGGGAGAGAAGAAGCCACCGATTTAATGAGACAAAGCTTACCGGCTTTGTTGAGAAGGCCGGGAATAATTGATATTAACCCCAAGATACCTCCCCAAGTCATTGGCAAACCTGATATTAGAGACTCCTAACAACACATTTCTCCGTGTAGAGGAGATATTCTTAGAACAAACAGCTTTGGATTTCTCAAAATTAACCTTCTTTCCTGAAGCCTGACAGAATAAGTTCAAAGAATTCGTAACATGCCGAACTTGTTTTTTGCTTGCTTTACAGAATAAAAGCAAATCGTCGGCAAACATAAGGTGAGAAATGCGAGGGCCTCCTCTAAAGACAGCAACAGGCACCCAAGAGCCAATATCCACTTGATTAGCAATATAACAAGCCAGAAGTTCCATACAGAGAACAAAAAGGTAAGGTGACATAGGATCACCTTGTCTGAGGCCACGATAAGGTTAAAAACCATCTAACTTGCTGCCATTCCAAAGAATAGACAGGGAGGAGGCTTTAATGCAACCCAAAATCAACTGCCGTGTCACCAACGAAAAACCAAAAGAAACCAAGGCATGCTCAAGAAACCTCCAATCCACTCTATCATAAGCTTTTTCCAAGTCAATCTTAAAGGCTATAGTACCTTTTCGGGATTTTGTCTTCTTCAGAAAGTGCAGAACCTCTTGAGCGACTATAATATTATCAGAAGAACCACGTCCTGGAATGAAACCACCTTGGTTAGGACTGACGATTTCATCCAAGAAGGGTCGGAGGCGATTGACAAGCACTTTGGTCACTATCTTGTAGATAACATTACAAAGACTTATCGGGCGGAAATCTTTAAGCAAAGAAGGAGCTTCATTCTTGGGGATAAGAACGATAAGAGTCTCAAGCATGCTGGGTTTCAAAGTGGAACCATTGAAAACATCACTCACTACCTTAAAAACATCAGCCCCAATGACATCTCAATATTCTTTGTAGAAAAAAGCCTGAAAACCATCAGGCCCTGGAGCCTTCAGAGGACCCATAACATCAATAGCACACTTCACTTCAGCCATGGAAACAAGTTTAGAAAGATTTTGACAAGCCTCCGAGCTAAGCGTTGGCATAGGAAAGGAACCCAAGCAATTCACATCAACCTGCTCAGTATTACAAAAGATATCTTTAAAATAGGATAAGGCTTCTCCCTGAGAATATTAGGATCAACCGACCAAGAGCCATCACGAAGAAAAAGACCATGAATCCTATTACTTTTCCTCCTAATAACAATCTGAGCATGAAAAAAAGAGGTGTTTCTGTCACCAAAACGAACCCATTTTTCTCTAGATTTTTGGAACCACAACAACTCTTCTTGGACCAAAATAGAGTTGTATTCCTGTCTGAGCTTCCCCTCTTCCTGCTGTAACGAACAATCTAAAGAAACCTCAAGTTGCTGCTGGATTTTATTAAGTTTAGCTTCAATTTTCTTTTTATTGACAAAGATATTGCCAAAGACAGAAGAATTAAATTCCAAAGAAACATGTTGAATCTTATTCATCTTGCTTTCAAAAGAGCCAGGCGATGCATTCCAAGCTTGATGAACAAGACCACGATAAGATGGATGAAGAGTCCAAGCAGCCTGGAATCTGAAAGGCCTCACACCTCTATTAACAAGAGCATCAAGGCAGCGAACTAACAAGGGGCAATGGTCAGAATGAAGATTACTAAGAATTTCAACAAAGGCATCAGGATACAATAGCCTCCAATCAGCATTGGTACAACAACGATCAAGTTTCTTAGCAACCTGTCTAAAGCCACAAACCTTTCTAAACCAAGTGAAAGCTCTCGCAACAGTTTTCAAATCAAATAAATCACAATCATCTAGAGTGTTGGCAAAAATGTTACTTCTATTAGCACAAACAAACCACCTTTTACCTCTTCATGGGACAAAATTTCATTGAAGTCGCATATTGTCAACCACGGGTCCTGTATAGTAGCTGGTTGAGGACTACCGTAGATTGCACTGAAAACCCAATGTTTTCCTTTCAAAGAGATGTTGATAGTTAAACAGTGATCCATGTTTGCTAGGATACTACAAGATGCAGAGAGGTCATAACATAAAATCCAGATTCCCCCCTTGTGCCCCTGAGCTTCCACAATACCAACCGGAAAGAAACCAAGTCTCATCCAAAAATTCTTCACAACAACACACGAGTTTCAAGAACTATGAAAAAAGAAGGTTTGAAAATCCTCACCAACTCTTTACAGTGAAGACGCGCCATCCTATTGGATGCTCCCCTCACATTCCAACCAATAATGTTTAATAATTCACTATCCATAAAGAGCACATTAAAAGTTGGAACCAATTCCCCCAAATTCTACGTTGATGCGGTGGTAGGAACCGAAGCATGAGCCATGGCAAGAGGCTCAGATTCATGCACCGCGTTAAGTGCTCCATCAGCAGCAGAAACGACCTTATCAACCGGCGAGCACTGCAAAGACGGCGGACGACACCTCTTATGGGGATGAGACAGTGGCGGTGTCTTCGAATGAGAAGGAGGGAGCACCTTCTTTGATTCAGGCACGGCAAGGTTAGAAGGTACCGTCTTGGGCTTGGAGACTCGCTCAGAAGTCTTAATTGGAAAACCTGATTGATGGCCCAAAATTGCTTTCCCTTTACATTGAACTTGGGTCCAACCCTCATCACTTGCATGAGATGACTCAGGATCCCCATGCAACGCTCCTGCCGGATTTTCCTCCATTCTAATAACTTTCGAATCACCATTTCCGTTACAATCATTATTATCATTTATGCCAAATTCAAAAACATGATCTGACCGTTTCTCAGCTATGATCTCGGCAGTCGTCGGAACGGATTCCGGAATGGTGACCGCCGGCTGAGGGCCATTCTTCCATCTTCTTAAACCATGGGAGCCTTCTCAGCCTTATCACAATCACGAGTGACATGATCGAAGCATTTGCACTTATTACAAACAAGATGGAGATTCTTGTACTCAACATCGTACTCAAAACCATCCACTCTAACTTTCTGAGTAACTGGACAACCGAGATTGATTTGGACACATGCGCATGCATCTTTTCCTCTTTCGACTGATTGAGTGGCCAGATCAACTCAAATAGGTTTTCCCACTAGAGCAGCAATTCGCATCATGAGCTTCTCATGATAATACCAGATATTTAAACCTGTAATTCTAATCCAAACCAAGGTTGAACCAAAAGTCTTTTCACATGGTCGGAAAGATGGGCACCATGGTTTCACAGCAACATAATTTCCTCCAATCATCCATGGACCCCAAGAAGAACACGTTCCTTATCTTCAAGTAAATCAAACTTGATAAGAAAATATCCAAACCCCACATCAAGAACGTCATAACCTCCTTTTGTTCTCCACACACTTCTGAGTTTGTGCGTGATGGCTGTGTAACTAAAGGTTTTTCCAAGAACCTTGATAATAATAACATCCTTATAAGGCTCCGAGAAGATGTTCCTCACATCGGAAGAGAAATCAATACTAGGTATGTCAGAGTTGGTGCTGCTATCCTTCACAATGGTCATTTTATCAACATCAATGCAATCGACATTCTTCAGTGCACTTGAAGAAGCGGTGCCGACAACTTTGTCTCGGAAAGAAACCCTCACTGGTTTGACTACATTCTCTCCCTCATTTTTCCCTCCATAACACTAGATGCAACCCCCCCCAACACTCTCCCCCTTATTTCTTTCGCTGGCATTGCCGGTGTCCCCACCGTGTTTCACCTTCGAAGTCGCTCCCCCGCTCTCACCTCCACTCATCTCTCTCACCTTTGAAAGATAATAATGATTACACGATATGCTATTATTAGTATATTTCCGTAAAAAAAAGCATATAAATAGCATTTAAAAAATAAAATAACAAAACACATCATTATAAATTAACATTAATAATAATATTAATGAAGCAAAACATTAAAATTGTATTTATAGTTTAATTGAAATATTATATTATTAGAATAAAGTGTTGCAAGATTTGATATTAATATATTAATACTAATGATATAAAAATTATAGTAACTTATTGTAATGATTGATATTAATTTATTAATTGTATTGATCAATTTAATATACTAACATTTATGTTAATTTTCCAATTGATTTGATTGAATTAATTAAGAGATATAAATCGAAAAACGTTCTTAGGAACGTTCCATGTCAGCGCTCAATCATTAACAGAAACCCGATTTTAATATTATATAATAGATAGATAATAGGTAGATGTAAAGAAAGTATAATATAACATTAATTTATTTATTGTTTCTTTGATTTATTTATTAGATTATTAGATGTAAATATAAATAATAAATACAAACATTTCCAAATTAAAATATTTTAAAATCTTTGATGTAATAATACTAAACTATAATTAATAAAATAATAAAATAAAATAAAATCAATTTCCAACCATACTTGTCAAAACCGTGTCGAATCGATTGGTTGGACCGGAAAATCGAACCCTTGGCTGGTTCGACAAGCTGAAAGGATCGGATATGCAGAAAAATCAAATTAGACCGGCCGGTTTTTGGGGCAAACCGGACCGGTCAATTTTTTTTTAAATAATGAAGTGGGAAGGCTGCTCTTGCGCTCCGCATATCCACCGTAGTCCAAATGCTTGAATTTTGGTTATTTGGTCAAAAACCCTCCCCATGAGTCTTGAACTCGTCACCTTCAATTCAACTAAGGATAAGGATGCCATTGGACCATCTGTTATAGATGCCAACAATTGGAAAACATATATATATATATTCCACTAAAAAAATAATGTTAATTTAGTTTTTATTAATTTTTTTATCTTATTTGTCTTAACTTTAATTTATACTTACTTATTTTTAGGGCAAGGTACTGTTTTAATCTAACATGAAACTAATATTATCAGATTATTCCAAACCAGAAAAAATATCAAATTACTCCGTTTATGTATTTCTATAGAATCCATGGCATCCTAACATGTTTTCATGGATCCGTGGCAGGGTGTCACAGATTCTGTGTTGTTTTTTCTCAATTCCCTTGAATCCGTGGCAGGGTGCCATGAATTCAGCCTTGTATTTGCAAAATCACCAGAATAGTGAACTAATCATTTCAGCGTTGCGATCAAGATTCACGACCGCTTAGAAAGACCAAACAAAACAAACACAGCCACACATAAGCTAGGGAAATAACATAAAAAAAAAGATCATATCACCTAAAATGCACTCCAAATAGAAAGATCCCTATATCGCATGAAAGAGAGAATCCACACCCAGTTATCATGATCTCAAGCCAGTTGTTGTTAAACTACTTATTTGGCCTTGGTGCATGACTCCATTCACGCCCCCTTCATGAAAATTTTATTGTTGGGGAACAATGCAATAACTTGTGCTCATCATGACTATTTGGTATATAATGCCTACAAACTCCCTTGATTCTGCAGCTGTTTACTCCTATCCATCACTTGTCATCAAGTTTACAAACTCAAAACATCAAAACTGTAGCACACCACTATATCATGAACCCCTCTTATGTATTAACCTTCAGCACATACGGTCAAAATATAATATACACCAAGATAAGACAGGGAGATTCATTATCAAAACACCCACCTAGCAGCACACCAATACATCATGAACTCCTCTTATGTAACACCCTTCAGCACCTATAGCAAAAAAACAAAATACAAGGAGACAAAAACAAATAGATATATTATTGAACCACTACATAGTCCATCAAGAAGCCTATGGTTTCTCTTCTATGTTTCAAGAAAGAGAAAATTTTCAGATCCCTATACTCCAGATTAATTCCTCCAAATTCCACTAGCAAATTTTTGAAAGAATTTCTGTCAAAAGAGTTCTTCTAATTTTTTTTAAGATGCAACTTCTTGCTAATTTTTCAAAACACTCGTTCACTAGTCATTATGTCCACATCTTCTATTGGACCGAGGGACTCTAAAGAATAAATTGGATGAGCTCTTCACTACTGCGGCAATCCTAGAATCTGCACAAATATTTTCAGAGAAGATAATAACCAAAATAATCAATACCCTCCTCCAAGTTGGGTCTGTGGCACCTTGCTACGGATTCTGGTGATTTTGCAAATACAAAGGTGCCACGAATTTAAGGGAATTGAGAAGAAACAACACAGAATCCGTGGCACCCTGCCACGGATCCATGAAAACATGTTAGGGTGCCACGGATTCTATAGAAATACACAAACGGAGCAATTTGATAAAAAAAATTTTTGGTTTGGAGTTATCTGGTAATATTGGTTTCATGTTAGATTAAAACAGTAACTTGCCCTTATTTTTATTTATGTAACACTATTAATATAAAAATAAATATTATTAAATATATAGCTATATACAAATTAAAAAAGATAAAATCTTTATATTAATAACAACTCATATTTTCTTTCAATGTTATTTATATAATATCTACTAATATTATTATTTTTTACACAAATACATGTAATTAATAATAATATAAAAGATATAAATTAATGAATAAATTATTAAAATTCGAAAATAATTATTATTTTAATATAAAAATAAGATAAAATTATTTATTATAAATAAGAAATGATAAAATTTTATATAAATATTTCTGTGGTTCAATCAGTGATATAATGGTTGAACCTTTAAACCATTAAATCAGTAGCCTTACCGATTTGATGACCGGTACGGCTTTTACAAGTTTCCAACAATCCCACGCGGTGGCACCAGGCACCCAAAACTCAGTGTCCGAGTCCGAGTCCGATCTGACCCGCCGCGATATCTCTCTCAATCCTTCCGAAACACAAACCCTTTTCCTCCTCCTCCTTCTTCTTCTTCAATAGCGACCACAATTCTTGTTCATGCACACGCCCTCACTTGATTCCAGCTCTTAACGCGTCTTCGTTTCATAAACGTTTCACTTTTGTCTGGGATCTGGTAGCTCAACTTTCACCGCAAACTGGCTATGGACTACGAACCCTTCGATAGTAGCGGTGAGCTTCTTCTTCCTTCTCTTCAAAGTTCCTTCCTTTATTTATTTACTTTTTAATTCTTAATTTCTCCCAAGTTTCAACTGTGTCTGTATCTTTGGGACTTAAGGTTAGGGTTTCGCTTTCAATTTTCACTTTTTTGTGCCGTCTCTAAGGTTTTTAGGGCAATTAAAGTGTTACTTGTGTGAAACTATGGATTTCTGAACCTGTGTAAGACGATAACTTGGATAGAAAGGAGGCTATTGATTCAATGAGTTAGGTTTTTAGTTGCTAATTTGGGTTTAGTTACTTAGGAGAAGAATTGGGGTTGAGCTTAGTAGGGTTTATTTATTTTTGTACTTTCTTTTTTGTTTTCTGTGATTTAGTTTTATTGACATATAATTGAACAGTGTAAACAGCTTTTGCTAGTGGGATAAAGCTTGCTTCGTGCTATTCTTGGTCTTTGGTTTTTCATGTAAATTTTGATAATATTCCTTAAGGGCATATTAAACTGAACCTTGAACTATGCTTATGCATTTGAGGGACCTGATACGAATCAGGTGGTTCTGTAGAGCATTAAGGTATAAATAATACTAACAATTTTTTGTATTTTAGCAAGATTAACCATATGATCAAATGCTTGCATTGTAGCGTCTTGCAAATGGCATCATGTAACTCTTTGTTCTGTGTGTTTGTTTCTACTTTCTACTGCACTCATGTTTTGTAGTTAGTAATGCAACTCTGTATGTGCTGAACTGTTTGTTATAATGCTTGCCTTATGTATAGGATAGAATTTTTTGAAATATTTTAATAGCATTGAAAAGTACGGTTGATATTTGCTTGATGGATTAATGATCCAGTCTCACTTGTTTTATCCATTAATTTGATTGTTATGAATTATGATTGCAGGAACCGATGATGATCTTCCACCAACACATCAAAATAGGATTCCCAGGGGTGGAGGACGTCTTGCTGGGAATGGGAGATCCGCTGTGGGTTCAATTCCATACCCCAGGATGTATGGTGATGTTGATATGGAAGCACAAATTCACCAACTTGAGCAGGAAGCATACAGTTCAGTTCTACGAGCCTTTAAAGCTCAGGCTGATGCCATTACTTGGGTATGATTTATCATTTTGCTTCCACAAACCTAAGATCCTTGAATTTGTTTGGTCAGGTTTAACTGACTGCTACATGTCATGTATTTTATTCAGGAAAAAGAAAGTTTGATTACAGAGCTGAGAAAAGAACTGAGATTGTCAAACGAGGAACACAGAGAACTTCTAAGTCGGGTTAACGCAGATGATGTGATTCGAAGGATAAGGTTTGATAAAATTATGATACAAGGTTCTGTTGTGACCTATGCATTAAAAGTGATATTTATTGTTAAATATGTTAATTAACATGTTGCATGATGACATTAGAGAATGGAGGCAGGCCGGTGGCCATCAGCCAGGCGTCGGGAGTACTGGTCCAGCACTTCATGATTCTAATCCAAGCCCAACCGTCTCCGCACCTCATAAAAAGGCCAAGATAACGCCATCTGGAGCAACACGGTCTTTAGGTGTGCCTTCTTCTTCGTTTCATCCCCAACCACTGACTACACCCCACCAGCCATCTTCTTCGGGACCCAAACGAGGATCT
>JASCZI010060552.1:80642-91265 GCA_036250425.1 Stylosanthes scabra
GAAGGTAAATTTTACTGCAGTGCTATTAGACCGGCTATGCTTTATGGTACAGAGTGTTGGGTTGCTAAAGGGGAGCACGAACATAAGCTAAGTGTGACAGAGATGAAGATGTTGCGATGGATGAGTGGTCACACGCGTTTGGATAAAATAAGGAATGAAGATATAAGGGAGAAACTTGGAGTAGCACCTATTATCGAAAAGATAGTAGAATCGCGTTTAAGATGGTTTGGACATGTGGGAAGAAGACCGACTGATCACCCAGTCAGGAGGGTGGATGAGATGGAAGGTGGGCAGGGGTTGAAAGAGAGAGGGAGACCTAAAAAGACCATCCATGATGTGGTCAAACGAGATCTACATGTAAATGGTCTCTCTATAGACATGATACATGATAGAGTTCAATGGCGTCGTTTGATCCATGTTGCCGACCCCACCTAGTGGGACAAGGCTTTGTTGATGTTGTAGTTCTTCTGTCTATTCCTTCACTAAGGGCGTCACATCTTGCTGGTTTGGAACATTGACTGCAATCTCATCATATGCATAAATGTTCTAATCAACTTGTTGGGGACATCACAACCATGCCATCATGGAAAATTAAAATAGAGAAGTATGAAAAAACAATAATACAATCACAATAAAATATTATGAAAAAGGATTACACCATACATCACAATATTTTCTACTCCGACACCAAGCACTCCCACACTGTCTCAATGACTACACTCTCTACTCTTACAAGAGAAAATCTAAAGTAGAAGAAGGAATTTAAAAGTCATACAATGTGTATCAACTTGGTATACTTAACACTCTCAACTAAAGCTTCTATTTATAACCTAAAGACCCACCCATACTTCTTACAACAACCGATGTGGGACTTCTTATAAATATTATTTTCAATCAAACCCAACATTCTCCACCTTGATTGAAAATAATGACATTGTCAATACCAGACAATCATAGCTCTATAGCTATCACACTCCACCATAAAAAGTGTATCCACTTAGAATTAGTCAATTCTAAAAATTTCATCGGCACATGTCGAACAAACCTTGCTGAGACTTTATGGTGTTGCTTCCATATTGGCTTTACAAAACTCTTATATATAAACTATGTTGTCAACAAGTAACATGTTAAACTTACGAGTCTAGTGGCTAGCTTGCACCAAGTGCAATCAAGCTTACTTGAGTTTGAAACACTCTTGTAGCCTTTTTACTAATTTTTTTTTTGTTGGCCTTCATATTAAATAAATTATTTATTATAAATATATTCGACATGTTTATTAATTTTTTTTGTTGGTCTTCATATTAAATAAATATTTATTATAAATATATTTCACATATTATATTTGCTAATTTCTTTTAAGTATATAAAAGTATTAAAAAAAACTAATTATCCTATTTATGTTATATTTTTTATAATAATAAAGAATTAAAATAATTATATTTATTAAAATTATTTTTAGTTATAAATGATATTAAAACATAAAGTTATTATTATCAATAAAGCTTTCTATTTTTTCACTTAATTTTTTTTATTAAAATTAATAAAAAAAATTAAGTGCATGTTGTTATAAAAAAAGAAAATACTAAATAGAATGAAGATTGTTTTTATTTGACTATCATATAGAGGGTTTATTATTTTATTTTTATTCTCTCAATGTGAAAATCTCTTCCTCCTAAATTTTACTAAGAAACTAATGTGACTAAATATATAAATAATTTTGGATTTTTAAACTTTTAATTTTTTACTCCTCTTTACAAAATGTCTGAATCTATCATTATTTTGAACCGTATTTTCGGCTCCCACAAGATAAATTTTTTGGATCCGCCTCTGGAAGTAACTCAGCCATCGACATAACTCCACCATCACACAACTTGCATCAACCGCCAACCAATGCCCATGTGTAATTGTGGACCCACTAACAGCTCATCCTTTTCCATGACAGTGCGGACCTACCACGAGGATACATCTCTTAAGATTTCAGAGGATATCATCATATCTCTCAACTAGAGAGGCGCTGACTTAGAGCTTTTTGCCAAACTTGCTCTACCTGGACAATATCTCCTTGTATGCCCAGACCTTCCGCATCTTGTGTAACCCAGATTATATCAATACATACTTGACTTGAATTTGCCACAAGCCAAAGACCATCCTTCCGTCAAATTTTTCTATATCAAACTTCATGACGCTTGAAAAGAGGTACCATTGCAGCAACACAGCAATAACCAAGCTACCACGAACGAATAATTCTCCAACATTACCGGATAATTTTTTTCTGATGTGGAAGATCAGACAAAACTGCAACCACAGAGCATACTAAAAATAAAAATTTACATCCACCGAACCATAGCTCTGATACCACTTGTTGGGCATCGCGACCATGCCACCATGGAGAATTAAAATAGAGAAGTAGGAAAGAAAAATAACACAATCACAATACAAGAGAATTAACGTGGAAACCCAAAAACAGGAAAAAACCACGGTCGTTGCCAATCGACAACCAAAAAAATATTATGAAAAAGGATTACACCATACACCACAATATTTTCTACTCCGGCACCAAGCACTCCCAGACTGTCTCAATGACTACACCCTCTATACTCTTACAAGAGAAAACTCTAAAGTAGAAAAAGAAATTTAAAAGTCATACAATATGTATTAACTTGGTACACTTAACACTCTCAACTAAAACCTCTATTTATAACATAAAAACCCACCCACACTTTTTACAACAAGCGATTTTTACAACAAGCAATGTGAGACTTGTTATAAACATTATTTTCAACAAAATCCAACATCAACTACTGACAATATGATTTTATGAAATTAGATCAAATTGATTTCAATTGATAAACCATAATCCCAATATGGAGCATGAATACATTTTTTGATGTTGGAGTAAAATTGCAATTGCACAAAGAGCTAAGTCATGGATGGTTAGAATGAGAGGTAACCAAAATGAAAGTCGTGGTAGCCTTTGCTACGGTTCTAGTTCTTTTATGTGAAGCAAGTGGAAGAACAAAGACTTAATTATTTATGACAGTACACAACTCAGAAAGTGTCTGCTATTTTTTCACTACATTATGGATGTCTTTAAATTTTTTTCTTTTTTATTTTGAACTTATGCAGAACGGCACCCATTACAATTTCATTAGGTGGGTTGATGATAATGAATATGAAATAACTATAAAAGATTTTGAAAAGAAAAATGCACAAGAATGCTAATAACTTCCACATTCATTGGAATGATATTTATATTTTAGTTATAGGTTCAATATTTGTAGAGTGCATTTTTAAATAGAAGTAATTTTATTTTAATTAGTGTTGCAATGTGTTTGAATAAGATGTTGATATAACATATTATAAGAAGATTTTCCCATATGTCAGGAAAATAGAGTGAAACATCATATGCCAACTATGACCAGGTTTTAAGGTTTTGTTTGTCTTGTAGTGAAACATTAAAGTACAATTATGACCCTATTATTGATGTTAAAAAGTAAGAAATGCCATGCGTAACATTAATGCATTAATGCAGAGACCAACTTGCTTAAAGCCTATTCTCTTTATTAAATTAAATATTATATTAGATAAATTTTTAAAAAATAATATTAGTTAATATTATACATTAAAAAACTTAAACAAACAAAAATATATTTAATTAAACTAAAAGTAATATTTCCCATTTTTAATATCAAATTATATTCTTAAATATTTTAAGAAGTATTGTACTTAATCCCAAGAACTGCCTTGGCTGGTGGCAAATTGGTTTGATTTAGTAATATTGTTATTGTTGTGGCTTTTGAACAATTTTTTTTTTGTGGCTTTGGAACAAATTTTTGTAGTTTAAGGGTCGATTAGTAATTTTATCTCTCTTAAAAAGTTGTTGAGTTTTTTAGACTCTCAAAAAATTATTTTTAGATATTTACAATATATTGACTTTTTAATAAGCAGGAGCCACACATATAACTTGATGAAAGTATTTGATAGTTATTTTTAAATTATAAAATTACTAAAATTGACATTTTGTACTTCGTTTTGTATTAATATAAAATTAAATTAATTAAGTGAGAATAAATTTTATTTTTTTCTTAAAATATAAGATTAAATAGTCATTTCATTTTTTGAAGACTTAGAGCTAACTCTAGACAATTATTCTTATTGGCTCTCAAAAGTAACTCTCAAAAGTTTGAGTTACCTAACACAAAAAAAAAAAAAAACGATTCCTGTTTTTTAAATAAATTATCTCAGCAAACCTATCTTAAAAAAATTACTCTAAAGAAGCTAAAAAATGATTATTAGTAAAATAATTTGAAATTACTTTAAATAATTAAGAGCCACATAGGATATCTGGTAAATACATTTGTCAACTACTATCAAAAAATAAAATTACTTAAATTAACTTTTTGCCGGATCAAACACATTATACTAATGTAAAATTAAATTTAGGTAAGTGGAATAAATTTGATTTTTTATTAAAATTATAAAGTTAACTAGTCCATTTACTTCTTGTTAAGTTAATAAAATAACTTCAAATTATAATTATTTAGTATTACTTAAAAAACCCAAAAACTTTAGAAATGAAATTTTGTTGAGTAAAAATCAAAAATAGAGTTTACTCTTTAATATACTAACAATGTAAATATTTTATACAATCATATGAATGTGTTTGTACCTTTTAATAGTCAATCATGCATTGATCATAAAAATTAATTATTTTTATTAATATAACAATATGTGATTAGATACACATATAAAACTTTTGTATACTATCAATATATTAAAATTAAATTTATTAAATTATTATATGATATTTTTTCTATTTTTATGAGTTAAACTCAACATCAATTATTAGTTTAAAACACATATTATTTATATAGAATTAAATTTTAATATACTAATAGTATAATTCATTTATAATAATACAATCACGTTGAGTTTTTAGGATGACTATTGATGTGCGAAATGTAAAGAGTTGTTATTTTTATTGATATGATACATAATTAAATGAAAAATTCTACTATAAAGACATTAAATGTCTTCTGGTGAGGATAATGCCATATTTAGAAATTTATCCCTCTCATAATAGTAGCATTAATTACACATCAAATTTTAATAGCATAAATCAACGGTCAAGATTTAATCAAAACATTTATATTTAAAGACAGTGTAAATAATCAACTTGGGTTGGGGGATACCATGTGCAACAAAAAAAAAATGTGTAAATTTGTTTTATATTATAAGTAAGTGTGTCAAAATTAAATTCTTATATATATATTCTCTTAATTTTTTTAAATTTAAAAAGTCATTAAACTAAATATTTTACCTAATAATAATAATAATTTATATTTATACTTTTTACTATTTAAATAATTGATTTTAATATAAACGTATGTTAGTATGTTAATGAATGATTGGATATTTTCCTTGAATATTATTTTATTTTATTGATTTATTAGTTTTATTCCCTAAAAAATTTAATTAGTTTGAGTTATTAATCTTTTTTCTACAAAATTAAAATTAATTTTACTCAAGATTTAATTAATTGAATCCAAACCATTTTCTATACACGTGAAAACACATTAGTTAAAACACACCATTTTCGAAGCTGAATACATCTTTAAATAGCTACACATCTTCCAAGCCAAGTCATTCACCTCAAGGGGCAATCCCTATAACTAGCTTCCTTCTTAACTTTGTCCTTGGCTTCATAGGTTGTGTGTCCACGGTGCACACCACTTTTTCCATTCCTTTTTATTAATACCCCATCAATCACACATTCACACTCCTTTCAAAATATTCTTTTCAATATCAACCACTAGATCAGTGGCATACCATGTGACAGGAAAACAAAGTGGCATATGTGAACATCTTCCCATATTATAACTTCCTTGTTGAATTTATCATAACAATTTCAGTCACAAAGTATTAAGGAACTAAACTCGTGATAACTTTCCAATCATATATAAACATGCTTCTTCTCTTTTCTAGGTAGAAGAAAGGTTCTGCTCAAAGAAACAGAGCGTCTTATAGAGTGAGAGAGAGGGAAGTAAATGTGTTGTACAAGAAATTGAAAGGTTCTTGACTTAGCTCTCTTCAATACAACGTCGTACAGAACATTTCTTTCCACTGCATTAAAACGACGTCGCTTAAATTTGTAATGGGATATCAATCTTAACATTGCAACTCAGGAAAATGTGACGTTGTTAATAAAGGAATAGACGGAGGGACCAACGTAATTAACTTTTAATTTTTAAAGGATAAAATTGATTAAAAAAAATATTTCAGAGACCATTTTGAAGATCACATATACATCTTTTATTTTACAGAAATGCTAGGCAATCAAGTGATTTGTCCAATTAAGTTCAACCAAGTCCCTCTTACACACGCGTATTTTAAAAGCAAAGTTTTCACTCACCTCAAAAAGCGTGCCTTCTCAAACACGCTTTCTTATCTTTCTTTTTTTGTTGTGTTTCATCTCCTCATTAAGCTCATCATTATTCATCCATTTTAATTGCAGATGCATTCAATTCATTCCTAGTTCTTTTTTTGTCGTTAGAGTACATTTGAGTATATTTAAGTGGTAAAAATCCGGTTCAGTTCTTCATAAAAATCCACTTAGGCGTGATTATGATTTTTCATGAAAATCCGGTTTAGGTTCTTCGTGAAAATTCGGTTCAGTTCTTCATGAAATTCCGGTTTGGTTTCTGGAACTAGAAGAAAAAGAAGAAGATAACGACAACAACAAGTCAACAACCATAACAATAGCAACAACACCAACAACAACAACGTATCAATGGAGGAGGAGGAGGAAGAAGAGAAAATGGAAGAGGGAGAAGAAGAAGATGACGACAATGGCGGCAGCAACAATGGCGGTAGCAACGACAACAATGGCGGCGGCGGCAACAACAATGGCAACGCTGTAGCGGAACAAAGAAGGAGGAAGAAGATGATGAGTTGCAGAGAAACGGAGAAGAAGAAGCGCGTGTTTTCAATTTTTGGGAGTTAAGGATTATGGGTTTCACGCACACGCCAGGTGAAAGTGGGATAAAATGATTTGGTTGTGACTTGGTTGGTAAAATACTTGTATGTATAGTATTACTGTTTATTTTAACTGTTTACTAGTCAAAATAAATATGGACACCAATATCTTAGTGGTATTGTGAGGTTCATATATTCAATTTTCATGCATGATAAATCATAAATGACAAGATACTATTGTTCATACATTGACATTAAAAAAATTCAATTATCATACTCGAGTACTCGACAAACTTAATGAAATTCGCTTACTAAATAATCAATATTTCAATAGAATAAGTAAATATTAGTTATACCCTAAACTCAAACAAAAAGACGAGAGAAGACTATTCTACTACCAGCATCAAAATTACGTGACCAAAATGGGCATGCTTATATGGGATTTTTGGTTTCTCACATGATCTAACAAGTAGAAGTATCATCGTGTAGATGTGAATTCGTGGAAAGGTTCCATTATATAAAATATTTTTAAGAAACGTAATAAAAATTAAAAGGGGATATTTGAGTATTTTGGCTCAAATAGTTATGTGTATATATATATATTTTTCTATATAAAGGTCTTTTATCATATTATGTATAAATTTAGGATAAGTTCATAAATTTTTTATGATTTATCCCATATTGATATATAACGACATATACTCATCAGAAGCATTTCGGACTTGTTAAGTTCGAGATATATAATGAGTACGTAAAAACATAATTTTTTAACGCTAATATTAAATTAACACCCATATAAAATACAGTTATAAAGCGTTAATTATTTTTCATTTTTTGTGGTCTGTCTAAAATAATCATATTTTTATCCTTGTCTATATGAATATATTATTTTTTATTTATTAATTGAAAAAAGTTCATCAATGCATTTGTCCATGATTTTTGTAATTTATTACTATGTAAAAATCTTCCCTCTAATCAAAGAAAAAAGGACAACTTTTCCAAAAGTGAGCACTTGAGTGCACTACTAATTCTTGGAATCGAGGTTGTGTCGATTATGTCCAACCTTTAGGATTTTTATATTTTTTTAAATATAAAATGATTAATTTCATATTATCTATAAGTGTCGTTTTGATTTTATTTAAATGAAATTATATTTTTTATAAAAAAAAAAGAAACTAGGAATGATAATAGGCACAATAAATAATACCATTTACATACACAACTATAATACCAATAATATCAATACCAAAAAATATTTCTTAACCAATAATTATTTTGTACAATACTGCTAATAGTTAATAGAAATTTTTCTTTCTCTTTCATCACAAGCTTCTCCATCACTATATTATACTACATCTTTTTCTTCATCTTGTCTTTTCCATAGCCACTCTCCATTTTTCTCCTTCTCCATTCCACAACGCTGCACAACAACCACAACCACCACCACCACATTTTCTTCCTCTTTTTCACAGTGTCACATCATTGCAACTATGAACGGCGGTAGAGGCGGTGGCTTTATCCCTGTCATCACATCTCTTATCGTCTTCTTCTCTCTTGATTCTTCTCTTTTCTTTGTGTACTATCTCTTCATTTTCCGCTATCTATCAATCTTCCTCATCCTCTTGCTCTTGCTTGACGGTGGCTATTTTTTCCCTTATCGCCGTTGAATCCTTCTCCTTTTTCTCCCACTCTTCCATGTGCATCTTCATTGTTTTCCGTGTTTAAAATTTAAATTCGAAATTATTCGGATGATCATTTGCTTTTATTTATAAGATTATTTGTTTATATTTAGATAATCTGATTTTATTATATTGAATGGTCAATAAATGATTTGATTTTGTTGATTATTATTGGATAATATTTTGTCAATTACCTAACATTAATATATATATATATATATATATATAACCGTACACGTACGTCACAATAAATAATATGATACGGTATACATGAATAGTACTATTCGAGCACTATAGTGAGATTTGGCTTCGATTTCAAAAGTTGCACTATAAGTAAAAAAAAAATGTTGCACTATAACACTGTACATCATTTGAAAAATCATTCTTCTTTATCGGTTTTCAACAAGACGTTTTCATGCAATAAACACGTTTTAACAGTGAAATTATTGTTCACAACTTGGTTGGACCCACATGAACATGGTATACAAGAAAACGTAAACTAATAAGGACAAAACAAAACGTTTCTCTTTTATAGGAAGATTATACAGTATGGTGCGAAAACGGCGGCATATAGTATTTTATCGTTTTTTAGCCGTTGATCTTATTGATATGTAATTAAAATTAATTAAAATCAACGGCTAAAAAGTGGTGAAATACCATATGCCCTCAAAAACGGTGGCATATCATATAATTTTCCCTCCTTTATATATTATGCCTAGGTATAGTAGTTATAAGTGATAAAAAAAAAAAAAACCAGTTATTGCTTCTTCTTATTCTTCTTCAGTATCAGTTAGTGAACAATGGCTTCTATGCAGATCCCTTGGTCATGTCTTCAGGTCAAATACCAAGGTAGTTGCATTAGAAGACACCCTCATGTAATAAAATCAAATAGAATCAACAACAAAACCTGTAGTAGTAGGGTCAAACTTAAAGTTGAAGGCACTAGTAGTGTTGATGATAAGGGTAGTAACAGGAGGAAGAAGGTGAGAGTGTTAATAGCTGGCGGTGGAATTGGTGGTCTTGTTTTGGCACTGGCAGCAAAGAATAGAGGACATGAAGTGAAGGTGTTTGAGAAGAATTTGAGTGCTGTGAGAGGGGAAGGTAGGCACCGTGGACCAATTCAACTTATGAGTAGTGCTCTTGCTGTGTTGGAAGCCATTGATGAGAGTGTTGCAAGCAAAGTAATGGAGGCTGGTTGTGTTATTGGTAATAGGATTAATGGCTTTGCTGATGGTTTATCTGGGGAATGGGAACTTTTTTTTCCTTCTAATTTCTTCTTTTAATTGTCTAAGTGTGGTTCTCCTCGGATGGTTTGCATTTTTATTTTTTTTTATTTTCAATTTCAATATTTTTTATTTTTAAAATTTATAAAAAAAAATTAAAATAATCATAATAATAATAATAAAATCATATTTTTATTTTAATATTTTATTTTTTATTCTTCACAAAATACAAAAAATAAAAATACAAATCAAACTCCAAATTATTCGTTTTCTTAATTACCATAGTTCTCGACTTTAATTGGCGGGGTTAATGCTTAAATTTGTCCCCCGAAAGATATAACATTATTCATATTGGTATATTAGTTCATGAAAGATGCAATTCTTAATCAAATTGGTCATTTGACTGATTAAATGATATGTGTTACAACATGATTGGTTGATGGATGACACGTCATCCAATTATTTTTTGACACGTATTAGAAGAAGGATAAATTTAATTGAATATTATGTCTTTCAGAAACTAATATGACGAATAAATTTTTTTGATGAATAATGTGATATTTTTCAGGGACCAATTTGAATATTATCCCTTAATTGACGTGCATAGTAAAATAGTTTTTTTTTTTAATTGAAAAGACTTGTAAGACCGTGAATGATCACGTTAAATATTTTTATTGATATAATAATATATATATATATATATATATATATATATATATATATATATATATATATATATATATATA
>JASCZI010060553.1:0-20498 GCA_036250425.1 Stylosanthes scabra
TATATATATATATATATATATATATATATATATATATATATATATATATAAAGCAATTTAAAGGTTAAATAACATCTATAATTTCCTATTAATAACATATATATCTTTTTTCTTGTAACATCCTTAATAGGCTAACTGCTAACATGAATCCTTAAGGAGAATAATAATTTAATATATATATATATATATATATATATATATATATATATATATTCTTTTATTTTTACTTGTAGCTTCCTAAAATTCAAATTAATTAACTATGAAACCCATAAATAAATAAGATTATAGTTACGTGCATTATTAGATGTCATAAATACATAAATTTATAGATGTTAATTTAAATTAAATATGATAATTTTAATTTATATTTATCAATCATTACTCTTAAAATTATAGTAACTTGTCAAATCATGACGTTGATAAAAAATAGAAAAGGAAGATAAATATTTTGGTTTCTTCTTTCTTTGATAAATACTAATAATGAAGTGATTTACATGCTTGTTATAATTGTAAAAAAATATTTAAGGATGATATAATATTACAAAGAAAAAAATGTTTTAACACATTTATTCAACCAAAATAATTAACCTCAGAAAAGAAAACATGAATCTTGGTTCAGAAAGAATATTGATTTGATTTCGTACGTTATAATATGCCATATTAAATGGTTTGGGATGTTACAATCGATGTTCAATTGATAATTGCACGCGCTGGGTGTGTGAGTAGGATTTTTATACATGGTTAATTATTGTGTATAATATTTGAATTACCTAGCATTACTGTTATAAGATAATCAAATGTCATATTGTGTCATTACCTAAAATGACTGCGTATATAAATATCTCTACGTCTGAAACGGCCGAAGAGGTTAAGGGATTAGGGGTATGCTAAGTAGTAAGTATCGTCAGATATGAAAGAATAAACCATATCAAACAATCAAATAGTGACCTACTTAATTAGCTTGTTCATGATTATTAACTTTTTCAAATGAAAGACACCAAGAAAATTGAAGACTTGTTGCATCAAATGAAGGACACCAAGAAAGATTTTCAAATATTGTAGCCAGTCTCAATTTTCTAGGAAAAATAATACTCAGAATTGCCAATCACCAAAGGCAATCCTATGATGAGGCAAATCTGATCTTTCTATCTGTAGTGATGATGAGTTATAAAAATCATAGAAATATTATTATATGAAAATTTTACAAAGATGGCCAAATATAATTTTCTTTGTAAAAAAAAGTTTTTCAATTTAAAAGAAAATATGTTTTAAAAAGGTTTAATTACTTTTTCACTCCTTATAATTTTACTAAATTTTCAATTAGATTTCTATATTTTTTCTTTTTAATTAGATCTTTATATAATATTTAATTTTTTAGTTAGGTCTCTGCCATAACAAAAAAGTTAAATTTAACTAATATTCTGATACACAAAAAGAATATTATGCTACACAATCTTTTTGTTTAGAAAAAAATTTCGTTAAATTTAGCTTTTTTGTCACATAGAGATCTAGTTGAAAAGTTAGATATTGATCGTATGTTTATAATGACCTAATTGAAAGAAAAAAAAATATAAAAATCAAATTGAAAATTTGGTGAGACTATAACATTTAAAAAATATAACAAAAGCACGTGTAGGTAATTACTTATTGAAAAAGTTTTGGTAGTCAATATTAGAGAGAAAATAAGAAGTCAATATTGATTTTTCCTTCTTTTCTCTTTTTCCTTTTACCACCCACTATTTTCCTAATTACAATCATTGGCTCCGATCCCCTAACGTTGGTTCCGTAGCATTATTGTTATTTATTAGATTCATTATTGTGCAAACCAATATCATAATTGCCAAGTGAGATTTGTTAATATTTCTTATCAAATACTTGAATTATTACTTGAGGCTCTAACTAACCAAACTATTTCCTCCGAGAGATACAAATCCTAAGCCACTCTGTACTACTCCCATTTATAATATAACCCCAACAATCAGCAAACACAAAGGCGTGTTTTAGTTTAGTAATATATATTATGATTTGGGATTCAGTTTTATAGTTGAAGACAGTTGTTTTGGGTGAGGTTTATGCTAGAGCTAAAGGCAAAATTAGTATTGGACTTGGTTCAAACAGTTTCATAGTCATAGCCTTAGTAGTCATTAGTCAAGAAACTTCTTTATCAACATATACATAACTAAAACTTTCTAATTTGTTTATTAAAAACATAACATGCATAACTACTGGTATATTACACATAAATATCCTAGTTGCTACACATTATTAGATTTTTCTCTGCTCCAACTCAGAAAGTCTAACTTCTAGTGTTTGATCAGCATAATTCTATGCATTAATATCATCTATTATGCTGCACCACTAGCATCACAATCATGGCTTTGAAGCATTTCCACCACTTGTCTCATGGTGGGTCTTCCATCTTTGTCTTCTTCTATGCAATCCAAAGCCACTCTAGCCAAAATTTCCATCTTATTCTTATCATAATTTGACCCTATTGCAGAATCCATGATTTGCTCCACCCAAGTTGCAGATTCTCTCTTTTTCTGTCTCACCCATGTTACTAGCCTCCCGTTGTATGCTTCTTCTCCATTAGTTGCTTGAACATCTGCTGCTGGATTCTTTCCGGTTATCATCTCCAAGAGAACAATTCCGTAGCTATAAACATCCACTTTGGAAGTAATTGCTAAGTTGAAAACCCACTCCGGCGCCATATACCCTCTGGTTCCTCTTATCATTGAGAAATTCGGACTATTGTTGAGATCATCTCTGTTCAATAACTTGGACAATCCGAAATCCGCAACCTTGGGTTGATAATTCGAATCCAAGAGAATATTTTGAGGCTTAATATCACAATGCAAAATCCATTCCAAACATTCTTCATGTAAATATGCCAAACCTCTTGCTGTTCCAAGAGCAATGTTATATCTCTTGCTCCAATCAAGTGTATTGGATGAGAGATTATCTGCCAAAGAACCATTTTCCATGAACTCATAAACCAGTAACCGATGCTTTCCCTCAGCGCAATAGCCCCACATTTCGATCAAGTTCATGTGGTTGAGCCTTCCAATGATGCCCACTTCAGTGAGGAACTCACTTTCACCTTGCTTAGCATAATTGAGTTTCTTTACAGCAGCAATTCTTTGATCCGACAATAGAGCTTTGTATACAGTTCCTCCTGCACCCCTTCCAATCTCTTGGCTGAACCCTTTTGTTGCCTTCTTTAGCTCAGAATAACTAAATTTTCTGAATCCCACTGTTGCAAGCTGATAGCCATGTTGATCTATGCTAGAACCATGGTGGCTCTTGATCAAGATATAAACAATGAAAATGCAAATGATTTCAAGAACTCCAATTGCAGCTGCAAACCACAAAAAGAAGTTCAAGAAACGGCTCACATGTTTCTTTAAATACTCTCTAGGAATTTCCACTGAACAAACACTGTTTTTTATGACAAATTCTCCATACATGGCAGGGAAGCTTTTAGTTTTGAGCACTTTCAAGTAGGTTACAATTCCTGCCACTCTCGGAGAGTTTTCGCCGTTGAGCAACTGTGTTTTCGTGTAGCAGGTGAAGTAGCGATTTGCTTCGTCGTATGAATACTGAAACCCTTTGCATTCACAGTCATTCAAGCACAAAGTTTTGCAACCGGTGAAGGTAGAATTGGGCGTGTAATTCTTGTCATAGCCATAAAACTCAGCATGCTTCATTTCCAAGAAACTAAACTCCTTATCACTTTCATTATTACAAGTAGCAACAGCAAACATGGATTCACAACCATAAGACCAATCACTCTGATTCTTTACTTTGTACCCCGGAACACACGAACACTTCCTTCCCTTTCTATGATCAAAGCTGCAAACACTATTAGCACCACAAACACCATGAATGCTACAACCATCAAGAATCGCTTGCCACGAAACATACCATCTTTGCGATGACAGATCTTGACTGTAAACTCGAAGATTTCCATCATGATCAAGTGTCAATCTTCTAGGAAGCACCACACCGTAATCAGAAGTTCTCACAGTATATTTATCTGATGAAGTGAAACACCCAAGAGAATCAAGCACCGCAATTCTGCTACTATTGTAAGTGAACCTTCCAGCTTGCCAGCGTGATTCCCAAGGAGGGGGCCAATAACTGCTTGACACGTCAGGGCCGTCGTAAAGAAGGCTAAGAACGTTGTCATCATCAAAGGACAACTTGTAGAAGCCAGAGGAGCGGTTACTCTCAGTTCTTGAAGAAACTAGCTGCGTGCTTCGCGTGAGAAACTGTCCGGGAAGTAGAGTGTCAGTCGGGAAATGAAAACTTTGCCAGAGAATAACTCCTTCGGAATCTTCTAGAACAAGATTTCCGTCGTCTCTTAGAAGCAACTGACTTGGAAAAAATGACTCCGTGTTGGAAGACCATGTTTGGAACTGGCCGGCATCTAGCAGAGCAAGATTGCCGGAGTGTGAGAGGGAGATCGTTGAGCGCTTTCCGTTGACGGGTTGGTCGCGATTTGCGGTCCAAACGACGGTGGTTTGGGAACCAGGTGGCGTTGTGGTGAACCATATCCCAAAGGAGAAGGCATTATCACCGACTTTGAAAAAGCCGGCGGAGAACATGCCATTTTTGGAAACAATGATATCTTGTTCGGGTTTCTCAACTGAGAGAGTGGAGTAGCCTTTGTTCAGAGAATCTAAAGAAAATGAGAATTGAAATGAAAAACAGAGGATTTGAAGAAATAACATTAAGCTTGAGGAGGAAGCCATGTGCGTGCTGAATGTGCTGGGTATTGCTTTAATTTGGTAATAACTAATAAGTGCGTATAGTGAAAACTTGAAGATATTTTGATTTTATGTGCAGAGTATGAATGCTATTTTCGTCTTCCCTGTCTTGTACGTTTGCCAGCTTCTTCTTATTGGAGCATGCGCGCGTTTCTTTCCCACTATTGTTTGGAAAGTAATATTAGAAACAAAATAAATATGTGTGTATTGAAGAATGACGGGTGAGTTTGGACAAAGATAATAAATTCCACAAAGATTACACCTAAATCCCTACGGATTGAATAGTAATAGTCTATCCCTACTATATAAAGATTGAATAGTAATAGTCTATCTATTTGATAAGTGTTAAGCTTTAAAAAATTTGGTATAAAATTTTCATTTTCCAAAGAATTGACATGTGTCATCACCTCAATACATTCCATTAATGCATCATTAGATAAATTAAAAAATAATTTATACAATACTTTTTTATTTTTTTTTTCTTCCACTCCACGTACAAAATTTTAAATTTTAAATTATTAAATATATATAAAAAAATATTTTGGAATCAAAATAAGATTTACAATAAGAAATATGAAAATAAAAATTGGAAGAAAATTTTATTATTAATTAAAATGTTTTGTATTTTTATTAAACCTAATAAGTGCATGACTAAGTTTTTTTTTTTTTATCAAAGTATAAGTTAATTAATTGATAATTGTCTAATTTACCAAAGACATTATGATATAGTGATTACAAAATGATTTAGCAACTTAAAACTTTTTTTTATAGGAAAAATGAACAACATTTTTTTCAATTTATGTTTTGTAAAAGAAAAATGTAAAAAACAAAACGTAATAAGTCTATCAATGATGTTAAGTATTTTACTTTTTCAAATAATATCATAAACAAATTTAAAATAAATATAGATATCGATTTAACACTCCGCGCAACGCGCGAGAAATATTCTAGTAAGATATTAATTTAGTGACATATGTGAGTTTTGACTTTTGATATAATTTTCTATAATTACAATAATCTTGACTCTCATTACAAAGACAATCACATATTCCCATACTAGCCAAATAATTATAAGAAATCCAAGGGATCAAACCAAGGAAATCCTTAATAGAAGAAACTAACATCCTCAAGAAACAAATCAAGTGCGAAGACATGAATTTTCAAAGGAATGAAGAATTTAAGAAAGATTATTATTTTGACATCATTATTGGTAGAGTTAAACCATATTTTAATTTATAGTTTCACACTTTGCATTAAAATGATTTTGGGGATTTTAATTGTATTGTATTAATTTTCGAAATTGAAAAAATTACATCATTGATGATCTTTTTATCATAGTTCTAAAAACCGGTTCGGACCGGACGGCCGAACCGGTTTAACCATGAACCGTCGCAAAAAAAGTTTGATTTGCCCTCTCAGGTAACCGTTCACAAATCGTGAACTGGTCGGTTTTCGGACGGTTGGACCGAACCGGGACCCGGCTGGTTTTCAACCATGATTACATACCCGTCGTTTCGGGAATTTTTTTATAATTAGAAGGGATAATACCCACATTATATATAATAAATTGGTCAATAAACTTTCAACATATTTCATTGTAAAAAATAGTTAACAAATTATTAACATATTCTTATACTTGCAAGAAATATTTTAATTAAAGATAATTTTTTAAAACATTTATAATTAAACCACTTTCACGAGCTTTATTCCTAATATATGATTATTCCTACTTGTTGTTGACCTTAAATTTTACAGTTCATATTCCCCTGGTGTAACCCAGGTTCTTGTGTAGTGATTAGTGATCATTTAGTACGATCACTTAGTAATCATTCAATGACACTGGAGTAATATTATGTTGAAATAATGATAATGATCAACCACCGCAGATCTAAAATCTTTCCGTTACTGATTATTCTTTCAATTACTTATTATTTTCCCCTCACAACAGCAGCCAATGTAATCAATAGGCAAAATGGTTATTATAGCTTTTCTTTATCAGTTCTCACTCTCATATGACATAGTGTAAAGAGTGAAACCCCAACCTAGCCCCCAACCATTTCGAAATTAGACAAGTCCACCTCTCACAATATTAAAACCCCAATCCGACCCCTCAGATTTTATGAAATATGACCAATAAACCCTTGAAGCAAGTTACAAACAGGTTACCATGATTGCGTGTAAATAAGTGTGTCACATGTTAATTTAGTATGCCAGGTGTAGGTTTTGGACCAATAAGCCATTCATGTTGTTTGAAAGTGTTCGCCCTATTTATAAGTGTATAAACCCAGAAAAACCCTTACTCTCCCTCACAAATAACGAAAGCAACCCTAACCCCTCGTCTTCTTCACTCTGTTCCCTCCAAGTTCTGAAAGTTGGAAGATCACCATAGCTTTGCGGCGGGGCTAACGACATCTACTTCGAAGTTGAAGTCAGTGCTCAGGACGTTCCGGTGAGGTCTGAAAGGTGAGTAAGCCCATTCCCTTCTTCGCATTGTGTTTTCATATTGTACAAAATAATCATTTTCTTTGAGTAAAACTGTAACTTGTTCACGATCACAGATGCATGTAAGGGTGGGTTGAATGTCAAAGTAAGCATTTTAATTTTGGAGGGTTTGGGTATAATGTGGAAACTGTTTGTGTGGAAAATGGGGTTGGAGTTAGAAATTGTTTTTTGATCCCCTTATTATAACTGCAAGTAATTTATAAACTCAGGATATTGATGGATTGATTTATTTGTTATTGTTGTTTTTGCAGATGGATGGATTTATTGTTCGTGTCCTTCACCATGCTAGCCGATTTGAAAGGCTTACTAATGGTAATCAGCGTTATATGTGGATGGTAGAGTCAAGAGGTTTCCAGCTATGGATGTGGGTTTTGGGAATAAGAAGGATTTGGAGGAGCTAGCAAATGATATTGGGTATATCAAGTTAAAAAGTATGTTCAGGACACAGCAAATGCATCTGAGGTTATTGATCTTTAGTACCATTTACTATGTTGTTTATTAGTTATTTGTTTTTGGTGCTATTTACTTTGTTTCTTCTATTCTTTCTTAACACAGGAACCGAATAATGATCCTCCTACTCTAGACGAGCGATGGGCAAATGCAAAAAAGCAAAAGAAAAGAATGCCCAAGAAGCCATTTCTGCAGAAACTCTTTTTGCAGCCAATGGAACAACTTCATTCAGGCTTTTCAAGTACATTCTAACACCAGGGTATAGGCCACCCAACCAAGATTAAGGTCACCAAAGATTGGAGTGAAGTCTCATGAGACTTAGTTCATTAGTTGCTTTTTTTGTTGGAAGTAAAGCATAACTTTATTTACCTTTTGCATTTTGGTGAATGTTAAAACATAACTTTAATTGCTTTTTGGTTGATGTAAAGCATAACTTTAGACTTGTTTGTGTGGTTTGGAAACCAAAAATGTTATTTACTTTGTTGCTATTCTGTGTATGACAATATGCATATTGACAAATGCATGCAAATTAAGGGATAAAAATATGATTCATCCAGAGATTATATTGCAATACAGGTTTTAGATTTACAATTTCATAACCAAAATGAAATATTCACTTCATTTCTAAATGAACCATACACTGATAATGTTTCACTCCTTCATAATTTAACTAAAACATACAGATTGTCCCAAATTGTTCACCAAATTGTCCCTCTTCCTCTTATTCAAGTTTTCCATCATCTCTTCAATTGATGTGATCCTTTCATCAATAATCTTGAGTGGGTCTTGCACCTCAAATGTACTGGTTTCATCATTGCTGTCAAAGGATACAAATAAACAAAATCTATCACACTATGCCATAATAACAATAGCTCTGATTCATGAGCAATAAGGAGAATCACACATTTTGTTACCTTTTTTTTAAAAAAAAAAATTGGTTTTTATTCTCGACTCCAAAGGAAGAGTTAGTTCAAAAGAGACCCCAAAATCTCTATAGGCTTCATCGTTAAAGATATTTGGATCCCAACACAGCACCTATTCAGCAGATACATCAATTTTCTAAATTAACAAATACAAAGCACACCTAAATCACAATAAAAATACACGACACACTTAGCAACACTAAGGTATACTCCAAGAAGGTGAATCCAGATACAAACACTCCAATTTGTCCAATCTAACCCAGCAGAACAAAAGACACCTAATCAAATATAATAGCTCAAAAGTGATACTCCTCTGATTATTGATATCAAAATCCACCAAGTTATTCACAGACCATTGTTGCCTTTTGACATTTTGTTACCTTAAAGTATGAGCACCCAAAAAAAAACATGTTAGGGTTCACCATGGTAGAAGACTCAGAGAATTACGTACGTGCCACAGTGACCTATAGGAGCAACAAATCTCTTCTTCTTCGTCGCAACTCCTCCTTGGTTGTTCGCTGTGCTCCATCTCTCCCCACCGTGGACTCTGTCGCGGCTTCGTGAGGTTGCTTCCTTCTCCTTCATAGCTATGGATTCACTTAATGAAATGGGGGAATTCAAGTGGAGAACTGGAGATAAACATTTAGGGTTTGATCCTATCAACACTTTCAAACAATATCAAGGGCCTATTGGTCCAAAACCTACACCTGCTATACTAAATTGACATGTCACATACTTACTTACACGTAATCATGGTAACCTGTTTGTAACCTGCTTCGAGGGTTTATTGGTCATATTTCATAAAACCTCAGGGGCCGGATTGGGGTTTTAATATTGTGAGGGTAGGCTTGTCTAATTTCGAAATGGTTGGGGACCGGGTTGGGGTTTTACTCTAGTATAAATGTAAATGGCCAAAACTTAGAAATTGCGTATATATTTATGATTACCAACTTTAGTTATAGGTTTTGATCCATTTACAATAAACACACCCATCTTATAATCTACCCAAACCCACGCTTATGATTGCCACATGACTCATCATGCCCGATCCTATTCAAAAAGAACTCACAAAATGCTTGCTGAACATCTGAAGTTGACAAAACAAATCTCACCGATCTTATATCCCAACCATGGTCTGTTCGCAACAGGATATGCAATGTCCAAGCCTTTTGGAGAATCATCCCAGGTAAAGCCTGAAAGAGTGTATAAATATCAGCAGGCAAAGAAAACTTTACCACCCCATCCACCTCAAACCACCACGTTTATTTCAGGTTATTCATGAATCAAGGTCCAACCTAAAAATGACAGTGTAGATGGTCTTTTTATAAGCATATCACCAAGGTCTAACTGACCAAGATCCTAATTTCCCTTGAAATCATCGTAAACTAATTAATCATTGCTAATATATTGTGTTAGGGGTGTTCAAGAATCAAGATTCGCCCGAAGTAAATTTTGTTGGTTCGGTATATTATTTTTGGCTCGTTGTAATTTTCTAGATCTAAAAAAATGCTTTTTTTTAATCACAGTTGAGTTTGTTGATATATCTTCTTATAAGAGTTCTCATGCATCTCATGAACTATATAGGGACATTTCTCTTTCTCAATAGTGTTCCACCGGAAATGAACATTTAACTTCTACCAATGTTTAGTATCCCTTTCTTATGCACCTTTCGTCCTCATAATAAAGATTTTCCTAATGATAAGACCAATGCACTAATTATTTTCATTGAACAAAAATTATAAACCATCACTTTTATTTCTAACAAGATGAAACTGCATGCTACAAAGTACAAATAAATATGCTTTCATAATATTGACTTCTAGGCTCTCTAGCCTTTTAGACAGACACTAGCAACCACACAACCCTACATTAATTAACACAAAGATCATTAAGCTAACCAATATTTTAAGCAAATCTCATAACTTAACTACTCTGCTCCACACATCTACACAGAACTTTTAGATAGTGAAAGTTATAGAGAGCAGGTTGTTCATGATTTTATACATGAGCTTCCTCATGGAGAAGAACTTGATCAAAGTGCCACACACCTCCAAGAAACAAAAGTAGAGTCACATTCTTAGAAACTCAACATCATAACATGTGGAGGTGAAACAGTTTCAAGAAAGTTAAAACCAACACAAATCCTTCTATCAGTTAGATCAAATTACAAACCCTGCTCATCTATCATTCATTCACTTAGATGGAATCTAAGGTTGCATTGCATTTTGATGTTGTCTATATACACTTACATGAACATAGTAGGACACATATTTGGCAGCACTGAGACAAAGACAAAGAAAGACAAGAAGGACACCAGTGTCTCTAACTTCAGTGTCTTTGTCTCAGTGTTTTGCCCCACTCTGTCCCTTGTTCCAAACTTAGCTAAGTGATTTTAACAATGTTGAATCTAAAATAAATGAATCATAGAAATATAACAAACTGCAACTGCAGAACACATATTAACAAAGGAGTTACAACATCAAGAGAGTTAGAATTTATTCAACAGAAGCACGTGAGTGGTGCTATAATTCAAGTATGGAAATGAAAGTATAATCTTACTGTTGTTTGCTTTGAAAACAACTAATTAGTTAACTTGAAAACCTTACGAAAATTTTCATCATACAATGGTCGTGCAGTTCTCTTGTAATTGTATTGTATTAACCCACAAACCACACAACCATAGACCTTAAACTTAACCCACCACACCCTAGATACCAAATTTTAATCATTTCAGAGTGTTATGTTAAGAAACGATACTGAAAATTAAACAGTGAAATTAGACACTAAATTTAAAAAAGCCAAGTAGGAAAACAAATTAAAAATTAAAATTAACAGGAAATAATAAAATATGGGATGAATGCAGTGCACCTTGCAAAGGAGAACAACAATCAAACCAAACAGCAAAAAATTGCTTGAAACCAGCAGCGATGGCTTGGGGGTTTTGGAACCCAAACTAGAGGCGAGCAAAGAGAGACGGTGAGAAACGATGATGCAAGCCAGCTGCGACACTAAGAGAGTAAGTGATGAGGATGAATGTGCGGTTTCTGAGGCTTGAACAAATTGGGAATGAAGTGGATTTATGATATAAACCAAACAACTGAAAAACGCGAAGACGAAAACATATGGAGTCTATAACAAAAACATCACAAGGACCCAACCTTTGATACCTGAAATAAAAGGCCCTATTCTAGCATTTGAATAAATACTTAAGGGACATTAACGAGTTTTCATGCTAAAGAAAATGACAAAATGTGACTGATTGACTGGAAAGCCGGATGAATCATAGTATAACATGTATTGATGGTGTCACATAGGAAAACTTTCCAGTATTATTAGCATTTATAATAAGTTTACGTGTACATCAAAAAAGTATCTATATATCAGACATAATATTTATTATTCAATTTATTTCAATTTTTAATTATTTATTATGTTAGTGTTTAGGAGACATAACCCATATTTTTTTCATATGCTTTGTGGTGAGCTTGAATGACGAGAGATGTGTTACATTTTTTAACTGATTCTCTTATTTTTTTATTTTAATTTTTTTTTCAAAATTTCCTATTCACACTTTAATCCAAATTTTTGAATATTTTTATTTTCTTTTTTCATTTTTTAATCTTACTTTTGTGAGCAATAATCCTTTCTCTTTTCCAGCATCTTGTGTCATACACATATGCATCTTTTCCATATATAAACCATTTGGTTGGTAAGCTTATTAATCTAACATATCTTTTGTTTTCTTCATCCCTCTCTCTCTTTTTTTTTTTATTAATTTTTTTCTCCATCTCATTTTTTATTAGTCACTTCTATCTCCTGTCCAATCCATATCTTCTCATTATCATGAAGATGGACTCGAGGAGGATTCAGTTCATTATCATATTTTTCTTCCTTTTTTCATGTTGATAACTAGCCTAATGTAAGTATTTCATATATTTTAGTTCTTTTAAAAATAAATTTGAGTGAGTTTAGAATGTATTTATAATTATTTTATATGTAATGATATTATTTTAGATCGGAAAAATTATCAAAACTGTTCACAAAAATTACGAATGCTGACAAAATTATTCACAAAAAAAAAATTTAATTTTTTATCCACGAAAGATAACTTTTATATGACAAATCTAACTTAACCCAAGGTTAACTTGCTTGTTAACACCGTTAATAGTAAGTGTCACGTTAAGTGATGACATCGAAAACTAATAATAATTTATAATTTTTTTTATTTACTTTTAGATCAAAATAGAATTGAGGTAAATCTTTAAGGTGAGTTTTAAGATGAAGAGGTTTTCACATGAAAAGAATAAAAATTATCACATACTTAGTTAATTTTATTTAAATAAATAATTAAAAAAAAAAAAGAAACCCTCCATATAATAGTCAAATCAAGGCAATTTTCATTCTCTTCGTCGCTCTTCCTCTTCACCATAGTAGTAGGTACCAATTTGTAAACCCCTAACCACACTTATTCACTCCTTCACTCACTTGAACACCGATTGAGAAGAGAAACTCATCCACCATCCCCACTCACCCACACCCTATCGGAGACAGCCCCTTCGCATTGACAGTCCCTCCTCCGATTCCGTCGCCGCTGGCCATGTGTTCGTCGTCGCAGGTGCAGAGCCCGTCCCCTTCGTCTTGATGTCGTCGTCGCAGACGGTGGTGTAGCGTCCTCGGCGCTCCTTCCTGGCGGTTGCGTTTTCCTTCCCGTGCTTACTAATAACATATCATCGCCAGAGGAAGTTTCTAGTTCCTTCTCCTTTGTCTTCAAACTTCGCTAGGGTGGCCACAGCCGGGCATCGTTGCTCCGTCCCGCACCTCTCCTCTTGCATTGCTACTCCGTTCAACTCCCGCGTCTTTACCGCCTGCGCGTTGCTACTAGCGTCTCTGCTCGCTCGCATCGCTGCCACTACTCCCCTCTCCCGCCTTTTTTAGCCTCTTCTTCTCGTCTCTGCCCACCATCTCCGCCGTGATTGCTTCCCTCCCTCATCCCCAGTAAGACTTTTTGACATTCTCAATTTCTACATTCCCTCGTCCTGTTTGCTGAAAATAGTTACGTTGATCAGCTCTACAGCATTTGCTTGTTATGTAAACTGGGGAACTTTTTAACCAATGTTTGTGTAGTATCCAGTAGATGTTGTTCTTGACCTCTCTAACTTGACAAACCAGACGATTAAGCTTGGAGGCGGTCTATATCAGATATGCTAGAGGGGGGGAGGGGGTTTAATTCTATTGATAGAAGTGTAAAATTTATCTATTTTGATGTGATTTATCTTCTTCTGATAGTGGATATCAAGATTAGAGACCTAAAGTTTGGTTCTCTAATATTCAACAACCCTGAGATTGATGGGATTTTTTTCTTTTTTTATTTTTATTTTTAATCCATTAAGATTAAGGTTTCACTGTGCATGATAAATGATGTCAATGTAAATGTCACTATAGTAATGTGTGTCTACTGCTGCTGTTTCTCTGCTTCTATTCGCTGCAAGGTACTGCACAATTCTTCTGCCCTTTTTTTTTGTGCTACTTGACAAATGCAAAAGATCCATCAGAATCGGAAGACTTGAAACATCCACTTAGCTATTCAGGGTTTTTTTTTTTTTTTCTTTTTAATGTGATAATGATGCTAGGTTGCTTTTGTTGTTGAGGACATAACAAGACACCACAAAGAGGGAGACACAGAAATGATTGTTTTTGTATTTTGTTTGGTGATAAATTAAATATGAGATAGGGTAAGATAAATTATGAAATGTCTAATTTATCTAATCTTTTCTTCACACAGTTTATAAAGAAAAAATAGAATGGTAAAAATGTAACTGCCAAACATGATTTTATGTCTCCATGATCTAGTTTGAGTGTCTTTTGCTTGTAAATAAGCACAGTCTTATTGTATTCTAACATGAGGATTACATGCATAGCGATAGGTTTGTCGAGGTTGCATCGGTGTTAGAGATTTGGTGTTTAAGTTATCCACTTGGATACAACTCCTAGTGCTTCTTCTTCTTCAGAGTTCAGTCCTTTTTTAAGTTACATTTATTTGAGTTTGTGATGTGTTGGTTATGTATCATTTGTGGTGTCTTCCTGCAAGGTTGCACGCTGGGAATTAGTTTACTTGCTATATTATGGCTTAATTCCTGCAAGTTACGGCATATGGATCATGGTTGTTGTGTTAACAGGAAGGGACGAAGATATAGATAACAAAACTGCCCAGGTTTAAAAATTTTATCAACTTGTTAGTCATACTCATATTACTCCAGGTGTAATTCTTCAATGTAATACACTTTTGCTTTATGATGTTTGCCTAATTGTACTTATTTCCTCATGTCCCACCTTTGGCCTTTATTAAGTGAGATCAGTTATGTATTTTAAAAAATATATTATGTGTGTTCTTGTTTGTTTTGTTGAAATGTTTTTGAAGTTTAGAATTTAAAAATGAAGAGTTGAGACACGAGACTTTGGCTGCTCATTTAGAGTATTATTATTATTATTATTTTGTGTTGGCACCATGGCTTTTATGAAGAGTATTCTTTGGGGCAAATAACTGCGCAAATGTGGCGCTATAGAATAGTTACGTCACATGCTTATTCCTATTCCTATTTATCCCCATTTTCCCCTTTGCTTGCTGCACGCCTGCACTATGATAACAGAGGTTTCTAACACATTAAATATGAAATACTATAACATTTTGGATGTTAGAGCACTAATTTTTTGTAAATAATTGTTGTTGTGAGGATTGTGCTTTGAGAATCTATGACAGTAAATTTTTAAGGTTGCTGTATCATGCATGGTAATTGGTACGTTATGAAATGCATATTTGTTGGTAAAACTAGGATGCAAGGAAAACAATGATGAACATTAATCAGATACTGTTTAAGGTCTCATTTAATTTGATTTTTTTTATTTGTTACTAATTGACAGATAAATCCCACAGTTTGGTAAAAATGGTGAGAACTAGGAGCGGTAAGGAATCCAGGAGGGCCACTTCTAAAAGAGGAGCGGTAAAGAATTTGGTAGGTTCCGTGGTTATTCAGTTTAAAATGTTAAGTTTTAATAAAAAAAAGCTATTTGCACACCAAAATTCAGCTACTAAATCAGTCACCAAGTATTTGTGTATGTATACATGTGTTGTTTAAGTTATTTTCAATGTGTATTTTGTATTTCAACATGTATTTTATACTGGTGGCTGATTTGATGACTTAATTTTGGTGTGCAAATAATAAAACCCAAGTTTTAAATACGAATATTGAATTTTATTAGGTGAAAGTAGTGGTTTAGCTCATCGTACATGTTAGTTCCTATCCTTTTGTTTTTCTTTTTAGAAAACTCCACTGTCTAGGTGCTCCCCAACTTGCGTTGCAAATATGATGGAGGATTTTAGAGAAGAAAAAGGAGAAAAGAGGATGGCCAAGGTGGAGCGCATGATGTTTGATTTTCTTAATTACATAGCTAAATGAACGGTCAACCAAAAGATGTTGGTGGCCTTGGCGAAGTCGTATGACCATATTTGAGATCATTTGTTGTTGGCACACAAAAAATTTCAATTAATGTTGAAGCAATTGCGCGGTGCTTCGGATTTCGAAATCACGGTAAGTGACTCTTCACACGATTCAAGCTTACAAACTTTGAAGACCTTTTGTATTTAATTTTCTAATTTAGTATATCAGGTGATAATTTTAAGAACTTGAAAACACTCGAATAGCTTCATCTTGTGAAAGCTTAAAGCAAATAACACAAGCAAAGTTGACAACAGATGTTATGAACTACTTTATGAAGATAGCTGCTGACACAATAAATTTGCGTAGACAATTTAGTTTGTTGATCTGTAAGTGCTTCTTCTTCCTTCAAAGCTCATCCATGTTGTGCTTGATTTTTCAAAGTCAATGAAAAATATACTAGGCCCGACACAAATTTATGATGAGCTTATTTCAGCGGTGTTAAGATTCAATGACATAGGGAATAATACAGTTAACAGCTGTTTGTACATGCTATTAGTGTGTTTATACTCAAACATCATATAGAGCTAATCTTTTTTAAGCAAAAATTATATTTTTCTTTCAGTGAATGTTATGATATAGTATTTGATGACTAGAATTTAATGGTTATCTTTTCAGATAATATATCTCATAGCTAACTTACATGGGGCCTAGAACAATATTCTGGCGATGAACCTTGCTTGACTGATAACTAATTTTGAAGAGACGCTCAAAGAAGGCACCATGAATCCTTCAGTATCTAATTTTGAAGAGACGCTCAAAGAAGGCACCATGAGTCCTTCAGTATCTAATTTTGAAGAGACGCTCAAAGAAGGCACCATGAGTCCTTCAGTATAATATTCAATTAAATTGCAGATATTTAATTGTAATTGTGACATGGAAATCTGTATCTTAAGTGAAAAGGGCTTACTATATAACCGTCCAATGTAACATCTTATAAACCACATTTTATTGTCCTCGGAAAGCAGCCGCGTGGGTAAGTCACAAGTTCCTGGGGAGAAAAGACTGGTAACAAGAACATGCAAAAGTCAACCAGAAAAAGGAGGCATACAAAAGATGGAGAAAATCTCTAACAAGACACTTGAAAATGATGGGTCATTTTGACATTTCCTGAGCAGACTCCTAAGATGGTTTCCTTGCTGATGCTGAATCAGAGAAGAGGCAAGATTTTTCAATGTACACCTTTTTCTGGTTGGCTTTTGCGACTTTATGCTGCCAGTCTTTTTTTCCCCAAGAATTTTTGACATACCAACGTTGTTGATTACCGAGGACGATAAAATGTGGCTTACAAGACCTTGCGTTGGACAGTTCTACAGTAAACCTATTTCATGTGAGGCACATATTTCCATTGAACTGCAATTAAACATTTGTAATTAATATAATAGTGTATCGAAAGACTTTTTGCGTCTTCTTTGAGCATCTCTTCAAGAACGGTTATCGGCTATGCTTTTACCCAAAGTTTATCGCCAGAATATTGTTTTAGATCTCATGCAAGTTAGCCATGAGATATATCATTTGAAATCAAAAGATAACGATTAAATTCTAATTTTCAAGTACTATATCATAACACTCACTGAAAGAACAACAGATTATTTGCTTATAAAAGACTAGTTATATACGGTGGTTGAGTATAAACATACTAGTAGCGCATACAAACAGCCGTCAACCGTTTTATTCCCTGTGTGTCGTGAAATCTCAACTTCGATGGAATAAGCTCATCACAAATGTGTCGGGCCTAGTATAATCTTAATTGGCTGAAACCTCAAGCACAACATGGGTGTGAAGCTCTGAAACTATTGGTGTTGGTGAGGGGGAGAAGAAACACTTACATATTAGCCAAATAAATTGTCTACGAAAATTTATTATGTCAGCAGCTATCTTCATAGAGTAGTTCATAACATGTTTTGTCAACATTGCTTGTGTTTTCCACTTTAAGCCGTTGTTTTCAAATTTTTAAAACTATCACCTAATAGACAAAATTAAAAAATTTGTAAGAAGGTTGAATCGCGATTTGGAAGTGTGAAGCACCTCACAACTGTTTCAGCATTAATTGGAATTTTCTGTGTGCCAACAACCATTGATCTCAAATCTTGGTCATATGACTTCGCCAAAGCCACCAACATTTTTTGGTTGATGTGATTAAGAAAACCAAACCCCATGCGCTCCACCTCGGCCATCCTTTTTCTTCTCTAAAATTCTTCACATTCGCAACACAAGTTGGTTCACACACTCCAGTTTTCTATATTTAGGGATTTTGAGTTCTAGTGGAAATGTGGGATTGGGGATGTGGGGAATGTTTTTTTCCTTCAAATTTCTGACATTTTCGGGTGTTATTCTTCTGAGATAGGATTTGCATGTTTAATGTGTTGAGGAAATTTTGGGATATGATTCAAGAAAATATGGAATTGATGAGGGAGAAATTAAATGATTTGGGATGTTATGAGAAGCATGTAAATTGATTTGTGGCTTTTTACACACGCCAAGAGTGAGACTAGAATATTTTTTGGTGTTTTTAATTAATGTAACTATTCTATGGCTACGTATTATTGTTGTTGATAATTAGGTGCTGCTATATAAGAAACATCATATTAAGTAAAATTGCTTGTGTTCGTCCTCTCCAATGCCGATGCAGTCCGCCTTTGCCGCCTCATTGCCACTCTTTTGGTGCTGTTCTGTCATTCTTCCTCAGATACACCACCGTCAATGCCCCTCCCCTTCAATCATCCGAAAAGGTAAATGATTTTTCTTACTTTGAAAGAAAAAGGTTTGATTTTTCTGAAATGGATATTATAGATTGAATATATTTATTGTCAGAGACATCTTTATCTGTAACTTGTGAAGTAGACACATATACTTCTTCGGCTTTGTCTTTGCATATAATAATCCCTTTCTCCAATTATGAGATTCGTATGTGATGGATATGTTGCTGGTGTTGATATTGATGAAAGTTTGCAATACAATGGTGCAACATAGTTGTCGTGATATCTTATTTTATTTGTTCAATTAATCAATATTTTAAGAAAGGGCTAAAGTCTAATATCAGCTTCCTTCTTATAATTCCTAGAATTATGGTTATAGAAAGCTGCTAATTAAGTTACTAAATAATGTGAGTTCATAGTTTTTTTGAATATTAAAAAGCAGACCTTGGTATACAATATAAGTTCAATATAGTTTCTGGTGTATATTATAAAACTATCACTCGAGGTATAAGAATCTTGAAATTCATGATTCTCACAAATTACAAATAGGAATAGGCATAATTACTAGCCTTGGTCCATGGGTAAGTGTTAATATAAATAATTCAATTTGTCTCTTCCTTTGCCTTAATTTATTCTTTCTTCTTTTCTTTTCTTGGTGGTAAGTGAAGAAGAACATCATTGTCAGGAAGAGAGGAGTGAATTTGGAATGTATTCTGGTTTTGTTTTTCATTAGAAACCAACTTCCATCAAGTTGGTTACTTTCAAGTAACCAGTTAACTTCCTTTTATTTTATTACTCAATTTTATATTTATTAACCAATAAAATAAGACACATAACATATTAGACATAATGTAATTTTTTACATATTACAATTTTTCTATGTAATAGCCTATTTGATAGAACCCAAATTGTTGAGTTGTATTTGCATTTATTTGCTAGATTTTGAGTCAAATTCTCCCACTCTTCACACCAATTTCATTTGGTTTTATATTTTGTCATTCAATTGCAATAATTAATAAATTGTATGGATTTAGTCATTTGGTTGTCACATTTAACTGGTATCAGTAACATGTTTTGTTTGAGTTTTAACATTCATTATGGTGTAATTTGGTTTATATATTCTTATTTGGTGGCTAGTGCGACCTAGGTGGCTAGGTTCTCACCACTATTCCACTTAATATGCCTTTATAACAAACCAGGGGATTGATACATTGAGGTATCACCCATTTGTATAGGTAGCATAATGACTTTTGAAAAATATACTCCTGTGTTTGTTTCAAGAGATAGATAATTCATGTGCATTTGACAAACCTAGGAATTACTTGCTTCTTGTTTCCCCCTTTTTTGCTGAATATTTTTAATGAAAGTATAGGGAACTGACTTTTAATTTGCCAACATCATCCAATTTTCTTTTAATTATAAAACTCTCAAGTTTTGGATGACTTAGGGTTTGAAGTTCAGTATTTAGGATTTAAGATTGAGGGTTTAAGATTTAAGAATTTAAACTTTAAGTTAAAAAAGATAATTTTTAAAAAGTTGATTGATGTTGGTCGGATAAAGTTTTCGTAGTTGGTTGGAATTAGTTCAAATGTAAAGCAAATGCAAAGAAAAGAATGTTAGTCACCTAAAATTTCCCTATTTTTATTCTCCCTCCCCCCCCCC
>JASCZI010060553.1:20585-33152 GCA_036250425.1 Stylosanthes scabra
ATTATGTTATGTTAAACAAACAAATATATTAAAATCCCGTAGGATATTAATTTGAGGACATAATTTTTTACAATGTAATATTGAACCTTGAAACAAAAGCTTACTAAGGGGGTGAAACTGTGAAAGCTTTTTCTCGTCATTATTTAAGATTTCAATTACAATTCAAGTGAATCCAGGGTATATTTGGTTTGGATGTTTATTTTTAGTCTTTTGATTTTATTATTTTCATTCCATTTATATATTCCAGTTCAAGATTCAATACTATTGACTAATGAATGAGTACTATGTCAGGGGATTTAGAACTGGATATCTCAAAATTAATAATAGTAAGGTGCTGATTTGGAAGACAGTGTTGAGGCCACTCTATAACATGCATCTGTATTCATGTTTCTTTGTATATGAGATTCTGAGTTATAATATTATGTTATGCCTTACATCTATATCATAGCAAATACAATAGCTTAGCTTTTGGCTTTCAATTATCATGTGTAAAAGAGAAATTTTGTTTAACTTTGGTTTTATTGAACAGGTATCTGAGACTCTGTCAAAGCAGCTACCAACTATCATTGAAATATGAAGAAGCTACATTATTTATCGTCATTGACTTTGATGCATATTCATTATGACAGTACACACAATTACCGATGCTTCATAAGTGACTTTCCAATGCTGAGAAAACTTGCAATTAGGCTGAAATCCACGGCTGATTGTCATTTGGAAATGAAACGATGCAATTCTTTCATTTCATGCCTTTGCAAGGAAGGGAAAATTGACACTGCGCGCAAGGTGTTTGATAAAACTTCTGAACGGGACACTAGATTGTGGACCACAATGATAACTGGGTACATCAAGTGTGGCATGATCAAGGAGGCGAGGAAGCTGTTTGACAAAGTGGATGCCAAGAAGAATGTTGTCATTTGGACTGCTATGGTTAGTGGCTATGTCAAGTCCAATATGATCAAGGAAGCTGAGAAGCTGTTTTATGAGATGCCTGAGAGAAATGTTGTGTCTTGGAATACTATGGTTGATGGGTATGCACGTAATGGACAGACACAAATGGCTTTGGACTTGTTTATGAGGATGCCGGAGAGGAATGTGGTTTCTTGGAATACAATCATAACAGCTTTGGCTCAATGTGGGAGGATTGAGGAAGCACAGATGCTTTTTGATCAGATGGTGGAAAGAGATGTTGTTTCATGGACTGCTATGATTGCCGGATTGGCCAAGAATAAGAGAATTAATGATGCTCGTGCACTCTTTGATGTGATGCCTGTTCGAAATGTGGTTTCATGGAATGCTATGGTCACAGGTTATGCGCAAAATGGAAGATTGGATGAGGCTTTAGAGTTGTTTGAAAAGATGCCTGAGAGAGACATGCCTTCATGGAATACGATGATCACTGGTTTCATTCAGAATGGGGAGTTGAATAGGGCAGAGAAGTTGTTCCATGAGATGCCACAAAAGAATGTGATTACCTGGACTGCGATGATGACGGGCTATGTGCAGAATGGGCTAAGTGAAGAAGCATTGAAAATGTTTAACAAAATGCAAGCTCATGATTGGTTAAAACCCAACACTGGAACCTTTGTGACAGTATTAGGTGCTTGCAGTGACTTAGCTGGTCTTATTGAGGGTCAACAAATTCATCAATTGATAAGTAAAACTATTTTTCAAGAAAACACGTATGTGGTATCGACGCTGATAAATATGTATTCAAAATGTGGAGAGCTGCGTACTGCTAGGAAGATGTTCGATGATGGATTATTAAGCCAAAGGGATTTAATATCATGGAATGGTATGATTGCTGCTTATGCACACCATGGATGTGGCAAGGAAGCAATTAACCTATTTAATGAAATGCAAGATCTGGGTTTTCAAGCTAATGATGTCACCTTTGTTGGACTTCTAACTGCTTGCAGTCATGCTGGTTTAGTTGAGGAGGGGCTTAAATACTTCGATGAGCTTTTGAAAAACAGATCAATACAAGTGAGGGAAGAACACTACGCATGTTTAGTAGATCTTTGTGGACGGGCAGGAAGGCTGAGAGAAGCTTTCGATATCATCGAAAGACTCGGGGAAGATTCATCGATATCTGTATGGGGAGCGCTCCTTGCTGGATGCAATGTACATGGGAATGAAATTATCGGGAAGCTTGTAGCAAAGAAAATTTTGCAAATTGAACCGGAGAATGCTGGCACATATTTATCACTGTCCAATATGTATGCTTCCATAGGGAAATGGAAAGAAGCTGCAAATGTCAGGATGAAAATGAAGGACAAGGGGATAAAGAAGCAGCCTGGTTGTAGTTGGATTGAAGTTGGCAATACAGTGCAAATATTTGTAGTTGGTGATAAGTCACATTCTCAATTTGAGCTCCTTGGGGATTTACTTCTTGATCTACATAACAAAATGAGAAAGGCTGGAGATATGCCAGATGATGATGCATTAGTTGGAATGCAGTTCTTATAGCACTCCATATATCTGAAGTTGGCTTCCTTCTTGATCTACATGTCAAATATGCTGTTGCTTTGATTACTTCAGTGGGATTTATCTCATGTCCACTGTGGTTTTGTTCATGTCATGATTATCGTCAGGTGCGGTTAGAAAACTGAAAATGCTGCCGACGTGTTGAATTACCCTGAGTTGGATTCTATAGTGGCTATCAATATGGTGGTTATACAACTTCAGTGTTGCGAAAATTGAAGTTACAGTCTTTGAACTTCCAGCTCTACCGGTTCTGTGGCCATTTCAGCATTCAGAACTTGATTCTCATGTTCACCATGGTTTTGTTCACGTCATCTGGTACTATCAGAAAACCGAAGATGCCGCCGGACACTTGAATTACCTTGATTGATGAAATAAGTAAGCTTGTGGTGATTAGTATTTGAATTTGGAGATTTTTGTTAGGAAAGTCAAATTGAGCGCTGACTCCGCTGATAATGAAGTGAGATCCATGGTTATGCAGACATACCAACTGAGGTTGTTACAGCAAGACCCATAGAGGCATTTGCTCTGGGAGACCAACCCCAAGTGAAAGCATTAATTCCATTGCTTATAGTCATGTTTGAATATTTCACTGTAATTTTGTATAACAATTCAATTTAAATTTGATTGCAACTTCAATAAGAAAACCAATTTTGTAATAAATAAATAGGTTTGGGAATAAAAGAAACTCATAATTGAAAATAAAAAAGAAAAAAACATATTATAGGAAGTGTTCTGGCGTGTATTGGTGTGTATGACCTTTGCAGAGGGAGGACTCGTCCGAGCTTGCTTAATCTATTCACGATAGTTGAAGAACACTTCAGCCTAAGGAAGAACACCGCAAGAGAGGTACATGCACATGCAAAAGTCTATCAAAGTTAAAATGTATACCAGAACGTATATTATTTCAATATTTGTGCAATATTTATGGAAATTGAGTTGCTGAATATAACTGCTAAGAGTAGTTAGAAATTAGGAGTAGTGGTGTCTAACCAGTTTTGATATCATAATCTTAGGGATTCTGTTAGATATGCTGATTGAGAACAATTAATTATAACAAACTTATAACCAAAGTCTGATGAGTTTATCCTGAATAATTTTTGAGTTATAGCTCGGTGAGTAGTTATAGTGATGGATCAGGAAGTATAAGACTTAGTATCCGCATATTAAAAATTCATTGAATTTCAATACATTATAAGAAATAGCAAAACTATTAAAAATGCGGCGATTAATTACAAAAAATATTTAAAGTTCTAATTATCTTCTTAACTTTTAGAAACAGAAAATTTTGACTTTCTTTTTAAAATTTTTTGATGTTTAAAAATATATATTGATATATTTGTCTTTTAAGAATTAGGACTTTAGGAAAATAATTATGAGAATGAAATAGGACTTTCAATAGGAATTCATTAATTATTACAACTTAAGATATTGATTTATTAATTTTTGGTGTATTTGATAAATTTTTAATAATAAAAGTAAAAAAAAAAATTTTAAAATGCAATTTATAATTTTTAAAAAGTTTTTTAATATTAAAAAGATATTTTAACATAATAAATAAGTTGATTAAATACACTAATTTCTATATTATCATACCAAAATATAATTGATTGATAGAAAAAATTTTACATCATATACACAAACATAAAATTACTTCTATTTAAAAATATATATATTAACAGAAATCGGTCGAAACAAGCCTTATTTCATTATTTCATCTTTGGATATTACCTTGATTCAATGACGAATTTGAAACCGAGGTTTGAAAAAAGAAAAGAGAAAAAAAAAAAAAAAAAGGGTACTCTCGGCGGAAGTGGCTCAAAGCATCTCTCAGTAACTTGCACAGTTGCACCTTACACCTTCCTATATTCGAATGTTAGTCTTCTTCTAGCTTGCTTTCGCTTTCACGCCATCGCCAATTCTTTCTCAGATTTGATAGATATGTCTCTCATAACCACCGATTCCCCCCTCGCTCGTCGCATAGTTCGTTCTTTCTTGCACTTCCTCAACTCCGGTATTCCCCTTTTTTACTTTCTCTGCTGATTTCCCTCTCTGTGTGTGTGTGCAGTGCAAAATCTAATCTTTGCCTGATTCTTATGTTTTGCTAGTAATTTCATTCTTTTTTCCACTACTTGTATGTATTTCCGTGATTAGTTAGGTTGAAGTTTCTCTATTGTAAATAGGTTGAGAAATTGCTAAGTTACACTAGTGCCGAAGTCTCAATTGAATCAATTTAGTAGCCAAAGTTAACATCTTTAGCGTCTTTAGTCCCTGAGCTTATTTCGGTAGCAGAGATGTTAACGGCTTGCTGAAGTGGATTGCCACGTTTGTTTTGCTCGCCGTTAACGTCTCTGCGATGGAAATAGGCTCAGGACTAATGTGAGTCATGGATGTTAAGTTTGGGACCAGTTTGAGGCTCGAGTGGAACTTAGGGACCAAATATTTTAACTCATTTAATTTGCCATTTTTTGTGCAATTATTTTAATGGATTCGCCTTTATTTTCTTTATATGAAATAGTTGAACCAGGGCCGGGGGTTGATGCTGAAGGGATTGAGGTTGCTAGGGAGTGTTTGGCAGAGGCTTTTAAGCTAAACTCTTCTGGTGTAGATGGTGATCCCGAATCTGATTCCTTGATTGACATATTCAAGAGCCTTGAAGCAAGAAAGCAGTGTGAAACTATCAAGTCAGACCCAAGTCCTATGGATGCTTCTAGTTCATTCTCTGACCTTAATCCATCATCCCTTGCTCAAAATCATATGGAGGCATCGGATTCTCGGGTTAATTCTTACTCTCCCTTTTCGTGTTCTTTCACTTTGTTATGCCATTTCAGTGATTGAAATCTAAAATGTTAGAGTTCTTATTTACTCTTAGACATCATTTGATGGTTAGATTTAAGTAATGAGAGAATTTTTGTAACGACGAAGAATGTGTGCTACATTATGGTGTTTGCGGTAGGTTTCATTGGCACATATCCCTTGACTAGGGGTATGAGTATTTTTTGGGTTTTTCTGAATGATATGCTGAGTGTGGAAAGCTTTCTTACATTGCTTTCGTTTTTCTTTTTCAGTTTCTATTTTTTTTTAAAAAAATACTTTGTTCCTACGATTTCTATTACTTCTTCTGCTGTTGCAACATGGTCTTGCATTTTGTAACCATCTTAGTGTGCTGAAGGAGTTTATGGTTTTACTCATAAGATTTTTGAAGATCCAAGTTATTTTGTTATGGCGATTTTAATGATATATCTATGTAGCTTTCATATGTTCTAGGTTTTACAATTTATTACACCATTAAGTGACTTAAATTGTTTCATACTGAAGTTTGTTTTGTGCTTTTGATTCTATTTCATAATATATAACTTGATTAGGATGAAGATGGGAGACAGGGCACCAACAATTTTGGTAGGTAAATCTGTTCCCTTAAATTTATTTTATACTTTAGTGATCATATATTAATGAATGTGTTTTACTAGAATGTGGCATATATTATAGACTGGTTTATAACTTTATATCCAAACGATACTAGAATTCTACTGTATTTTTTGTTTCTTAAATTTTCTTATTTTAATGATTTAGATCCTATTTAGTGCTAGCCATCTAGTTGAAATCCATAGTTTGTAAATTTGAGTGCTTTGATTTGCTAAGGCTTCATTGTTATTCTTTAATTTTTTTATAGCAGCATCCAAAGATGAACTCTGTGGACAATTTTTTGCTTCTCTGGAGAAAAGTCACTATTTTAGGGCGAATCTCGATGGAACTGATGACCCAATGCAACTAGAGAAAGCATCTTGTCTCTTTCATGATGCTTTTAAGGTATGACATCCTAATTGATACATAAACCGACTTTACTATAATATAAACATTCCTTCTCAAGTTGGGGCATATACAGCTCTCTATTGAGTTCTCTCATGGAATTCTTGATTAGAGGCAATTGGATGCATAGTTATCAGAATCAGGCCATATTGGCTGGTTGGATTGGAAAACTGGTGACTTGGTTTAGTGAGCGATCCAATTCAAGTGTCAAACCGAACAAATAATTGAACTGCTCATCATGTAAAAACCCACTGAGAACGGGCCGGTTTACGCAAAACCGCTCCCAAAAACTTCTTTCTGTTAATTTGAACTTAGCCAATGAAAAGGGCAATGGTAAATTAAAACCATTGATTGTAAATCAGAACTCAACTTGTGTGTCCCATTAATTCTGATGGAGACATTGAAGCATCAAGCTAAGCTTATAAAACAATTATTCTTGAGCGATAAATACTTGTGAAAATGTTGCTGGGATTCTTTGCATTGTTAGTTTCTTATGTCCTAACCCAAGAAACTTGAGTGAGTAGTTTGGAACTCCAAAAAATAGCTTTAGTTTTGGTTCTTTGGAACTTCCACTGGTTTCAACTTGTGATTCAACAGATAGTGCTGAGTTGCACTTTGAAATATGACATACCATCGAAAAAATGGTGGTGGACCTTGTATGAGATGAGAGGGATGGGAAGATGGTGAGTGATCTATGAGAGAATGCTACTTTGGAAGGAACACTCATATATTTCTATATCTTTGTCAGATATTGATATAGATATAGAGTGAAAGATGATATATATATATATATATTAAGAGGAGCCTTTGGCAATTGAATGCATTACCTATCTGATCAGGTTATTAGCAATTTAGCATATAAAGTACTATTAGCAACAGAAGACCATTATTAGCAATTTAGCATATAAAGTATTATTAGCAACAGAAGAACATTATTAGCAACTTAGCATATAAAGTATCGGGAATTACAATACTCCTTTGCAAGTACAGTAAGAATGAAGGAGATACCCCTGAAACACTGTTACTCTCCAGTTTTCTTGAATATCTTGGTGTAGCTGCCCAGGAGAGGGCTTAGAAATGGTCCCATTGAAATAAAAGGGATGTCAATAAAATAATAGTTCCGCGAAGTGATAAAATTATAATATTCCACATAGTAGTTAATCACACTGCTTAAGTTTATTTCATAATCAGAATTTTCCTCTAGGTTTGTTCATATCATGGCTAATCCTACCATCCTTATTTTGGGGACATCTTGAATGCAAAGAGATGTAGGTTTGACTACTATGATATTCTGTATGCTCATCAACATCGTTATCATTATGTGAAAGGATATGTATTCTACCTGAATGAGAGAGATAGCTTTTACTGTGAAAGGTTTTGAAACTGCATACATGCAACTCAACTCTGAAAGCATTGTCATGTGCTCTCTCCATCTGGTCCTTTGGGATTCTTTATTCTATCACACAATCCTTTGGTTGGATGCTTGAAATCTTACTGTTTCATAAACTTAGTCATGCCTTTCTCAATTGATACGTGAGTTAGTTGTTATCTTAAATCAATAGATTTACATACACTGTTTCTATTAATGCTAGTTACTTTATGCAATCCTTTTATTTTCTTCCTTTTCTATTTGTAATTGTTGTGCAACAACTGCCAAGCCTCATCTTATTATGTGAGGTTTATTACATAGATCAACCAATGCCATTGGCAATAGGTTCTATCACAAGCAAATTCTGATGAAGCTATTCTGCTGATCTATAGGAGATGGAAAAATCTGGGTCCCCAGTATTAAATCTGAAGAATTTGGCTGAATCACTAAAATCACTAGGTATGATAAGTTATTTTGATTTTAGTTGACTTTGGAATCTTGATTTCTCCCTGTCTCTCTCTCTCACTCACAAACCCCCCCAAAAAAAAATAAAAAAGAAATCTACAATCTTCTGTGTTATTTTTTCGTAGTTCATAATTTCACTGAAATCTGTTGAGTAATTTCATAAATAGTGTAAATTTCAATTCATAACTTTGTTGGATATTAAATTAGGAGGATCTTTAGGTTGAACAATAGGAGGATTTTGCAATACTTCTTGAGATGCAAACATGCACACACGGTGACATGTTATGTATCCATTGCTAATACTACCCGAAATTGGGTTTTCACTCAGGTAACAAGGCAATGCAGTCCAAGAAATACCATGAGGCAATTGAGTTGTATAACTGTGCAATTGCAGTACATGAAAAAAGTGCTGTTTATTACTGCAACAGGTATTTCTCTGGTTTATATTGTTTTGCAAATATACTACTAATTATATTATATTTGGTAATTCTCTATATGATTACATGTATAGCTTTGACATGGAATGCTAACTTACTAATCTTCTCTTTAAGTTGTAATTTCTGCTCATTTTCACTAGATATAATATGCTTTTGTGAGATAATAGTCCAGGACAGGAGGACACTCTTTTATTTGAAAAGTGAGAATATTAATTATGGATTTTGTATTGAATGAGTAGTTAAGTTTATAATTAAAATTTTAAAGGTTGACATGCTACTTAAACCCACTCTCCATGTTGTAACCAAATTTATTCAATTGGCCCTGATATTCTTCCCTTCCCTGTCGACTATTGTTGCTTGCTTGACGACTTGAAATGAAAGTGAGATAAACAGAATGAACAGGTTCTCTAGGCAGTGCTATTTTCTTAAAAAAAGAATGAAACATCCTGAATTCTAAATTTCTAATGTAACTTTGAGCACCAACTATAGGTGGTCCATTGCAATTATCTGTTAGACGGTGTTTGAAACCAAAAGAAAATTTGGAACTGATTTGATTTGACTTGAATTACTTTTAAAATAAAAAAGGTGTCTGAACTGCTGCTGACCACTGGCAACCACCAACGGACCTACACCAGATAGCTGCCTGCCACCTCCCTCTATGAACATCTCTTTATTTACCCTAATAGAGGGCAAAACAGTTGGTTTTTTTTTAATTATTTTTTAGATCCAAAATCCATCTAAATCCTATTAAAAGAGAAAGGATTTCAAATACAAAGTAATAGAAAATCTATTGGATTTCAAAATAAATTCAATTCTCATTTTTCTTAAAATCGAAACAATATAATTGATTTACAAATGAAAATCGATTCCAATTCTTGTGGATTCCAAACACAACCTTAAGCACTTTTGTCTCAGGATTTAAACCCATTGAACTGTGTCTGTGTGACGACTTCATATAACAATAGTTTATCGATTATCAAGTCTTCTCCATTATTTCACACCACAGTTACCAAGGAATACTGAATCATGACATTGAGAACATTTACAAGGATAAGGGTATTAGCGCTTCTGATCTATCGTGACCTAAACTGGAATTTGTAATCACAAGAGTCCCTTCCCTTCTTTTTTCTCTTGAAGTAATGTATTGTGATATATGCCATGGTTCAACCTTATCTGATCATTTGGCACCATTTTAACCGATGAACCTGTATTCTGTTCATTATTTTGATAAATATCAGGGCAGCTGCTTACACTGAGATTAAAAAATATGCTGAAGCAATCCAAGATTGTCATAGATCTATTGAGATTGATCCGAACTACAGCAAGGCTTACAGTCGTTTGGGTTTAGTATACTATGCACAAGGAAATTACAGAGATGCTATTGATAAAGGGTTCAGAAAAGGTTGATAGTGTATTCTTCTACTGCTTACTTTTAGTATGACAGGATCTTGCCCTGTGAATGTTGGCTTTTTTATTGCCTTGTTATACAAACCATGGTGAAATGTTTGAGATGCATCATATATTCACATTTACGCATTGTTTGAACACCGCACAGGCTATTTCCCTGATTTTTGTAATGGGTTCTGTATGAAGCAAATTCAGAATCCATTTGACTATGCTTTTACATCCTGTGCCTGAATTTTTATGGAATATTTTGTCTGGTGAGTGTATGGTTGTGTGTTCCCTTAGATCAGTTTTTGTGACAGGTTTGTTGGTTTTGGGAGTCAGAAGGATGCAAAACCTTTGTGAGAATGTGCAGTATATGCAACTGTTTGCGGTATTTAATTTGACTTCATGCACCTTCGATGGGGTTTTTGCTTTTTGCATTTTGCTATTGTGAGGAGTCTCTCTGATTCTCCCATGCTCTTGTAAAATTCTTCTGTCTTGATATATTAAAAAAGAAAAAGAATACTAAAATTCTCTTATAAAATTTCAAAGGGAGTTTTTTTCCTCAAAGTTCTTGATGGATGAGCTACTGTTTGCTGTTTGGATTTCCTAAACATGCAAGAACATGATGTAAAAAATCTAGCAAAATTGACTTGTACATTGTATTCATCAAAATTGTAGAAGGTCATTCATGTTCTGTGTACATGCTTTCAAACCCCCATTAATTTATCATGTTTATTATAATTGATAAGTATTGGATCCAAGATGGTTGGAGCTCAAGAATGTTAAATCTAGTGATTCAGTGAAGAACTTGAGTTTTATCCTTACATTGAGATCTTCTTTCTGCAGCCTTGCAATTGGATCCAAATAACCAAACTGTTAAAGAAAATATACGGGTTTGTTCTGCTATTCCTTTCTGTTTTTCTTTTCTTGTTACTTCTTCTATTCCTCATAGCCATTTTGTATCTATAGGTGGCTGAGAATAAATTGATAGAAGAGCATCACAATGCAAATCATAATCAGGTATTGTTATCATCATTATTTCTTTTTAAAAATAAAGGAATTATTCATATTTTAGTCACTTGAAAGGAGATATAAGTTGAGACTGTATTATTTATTGATGACATTGATTTGTTAATAGGACATTTATATGCTTTTGTCCATTGTAATTCACAACCTGCTGGTGCCATTGTTGGAAATTCAGCCTCTGCATACTCTTCACGAGTAAACTTGTTAGGTTTCTCTCTCCTCCATGTTACTAGGTTTCCTCCTAAAGACATAAATACCATGATTGGAACTCTTTTCAATAACAAAAATCTTGTTAGGATTTGTGTATACTCTCATGGATAGCTCTTGCCCTTTTTTAAATAGTAACCCTCTACTAGGCCCGACTTGGATCACGTTACAGTTTTTTTATCTGCAGCTTGCATGTGTGCCTTCCTTGCTTGGTCATGCATAAATCTGCCAACACTAACTGCTTATGCTTAATTTTACGTAGTATGTGCCATATGTATGCATCCCCACTCACCTCCGAATAGGCCATCATCAACATTCAACCATAGGAGACTCCTAATAATTTCTTATTTTGTGATTCTGTTGGTTACGTACTCCAGTGGGTTTGCATTTGAGATTTACAGTTTGTTTGCAAGTTCTTGTGCGTAAATTCTTTAAGAAACAAAGATACCTTTCTTGTGATAGGTAATTGAATCCGATGGAAGTACCTTAATCTTCAATGGTCTTGTATTTTAAATCCAGATGTTAGCTTGTCCCTTAGGATATACTACTTGTTTGAGCCATCGCCTGATAAAAATTTTGAAAAAAGGATTTTACGTGCAGTCTATGGTGCTTATAACTACGGTGGTTAAATAATTTTAGCAACCCCTTAAAAAGTATTACCAAAAGCGTTGTTAATTAATTAAAAAAAAAAACGTTATTTTAATTTCACTTTTTATGTGTTGCTAAAATTATATATCTACCGTAACCTGCATAACTATAGGCACCATAGCGTGCACCTTTCTAAAATACATTGGCTGTTCTCTTCATTGATTGGATGGCGGATTCACGTCTCCTCATGGACATCCTTCTCCAAGTCTCTATGGAGAAAACATGTTTCTTGTTAAAGTCGTGCAATTCCCACAGAAAGGGAGCAGCAAGAACTGGTAATTCTTGCTATGTTGCAATTCGCACCAAATCATCAATGATGGTTTGGTTAACTGGCATGTGGTTTTTGCTGAATTCCCTGGTTAATTATACGTTAGTTATTTCATTTAATTTATTCTAAGTGAAAAACAATCTAGTGCTTAGCATTTTCCCGTACTTTAAGCATTCCTGACTTAAAATATTTTTTGCTGATTTGGTGAGACGTGTTCATGATACGTTTTTGTCATTAGCGTTGTAATGTTTGTTGCTAAAACAAGATGCGGTGATTTCTCTTTATAATAGCAATTATATCATTTCGGTTTTAGTTTCTTAAACATGTTACGTGAAACTTAATCACTTTTTTATGTTTCAAAGAGTTTTAGATCATCTTGGGAATTCCCGAACCAATCCACAAGAGGATCAAGAAGCCATGGAGTGCCACCTTTTCCGTCAATGCCATTTAACCCGAATGATATA
>JASCZI010060553.1:42932-63246 GCA_036250425.1 Stylosanthes scabra
TCATTTTTCCATTGTTTTAGTTTATTTCACGACCTAACAATCTCGAAAACATTGTAGAATTTGATTGCAGCTTGTGGAAGTGCCATAGGATATGGATCTCCTCTGACCTTAACAGATACATCAAACAAGATTAAGAAAGGAACAAAGGGGGATGCTACAGTCTTGAAGCCAACGTTAATGGCTGCAGTACCAGCAATCCTTGATCGAGTGCGTGATGGAGTCTTCAAGAAGGTATTGATATTTGAGGTGTGAAGACACACCTATGCATCATGCATTAATGGTATCATGTGACTTTAGCAAGGTGGTTGCATGAAAACTGAGTTTATTTAGTCATTTTTGGAGCAAGAATAAAGTCTTAAGCTTGCCCATGTAGGTAAATTCAACTGGAGGGTTGTCAAAGAAATTGTTCCAATTAGCCTATGCACGCAGGTTGCAAGCAGTTAATGGTAGCTGGTTTGGAGCTTGGGGCTTGGAGAAGGCTCTTTGGGACTTTCTTGTGTTTCGAAAGGTCCGCGCTATTCTAGGGGGTCGTATCCGTTTTATATTGTCTGGTGGTGCTCCTCTTTCTGGTGATACACAGAGATTCATCAATATTTGTCTTGGGTAAGTCTTTTTTTTTTTGGTTGATCTTGGGTAAGTCATGATATATCGATAATCAATATATAAATTTCCAAATAAAAAGAAGAACTATTTGAAGAGAGTAAAAATTTCAAAATATCTACTTGAAAACAACAATAGAGCCTTATCCCTAGATGGGCTAACATGGACCAAATCTGTACTTTGTCCTTTTATGCTTAAATCTTTTCTAATAATTTCTTTTGAAGTTTCAACACCAGCGATGAAACAAGTTAGTCATAAAGAAATCTATATTGACTATTCTAATTGTTGCCTCCTTACGCAAATTGGTATCCAAGGCAGCAAATTTTGAGAAAGTTCTGTTGTAAAAGAGTGATTGACTGATTGCTGTATTACAAAAATGTTAGAACTGGTAAGCTTGCAGAAAAGGTTGAAATGTAAACTGCTAGTCTATATTATGGTCTGTGAATGATTTGCTACAATCGGGTTGACTGTTGATATCAATAGAAGTTCAAACTGTTCTGGCAGTCTGCATATGTCTTTTGTACACTCAACTTCTACTTCTGTTATGATGGGCTTCTAAATCATACAATAATAGATTCACTTGTGAAATTCTGCTTCCCTCTTGAAGTTATTATTTTCCTTTCATATTTATATATTTATATTGGATTGTCATTTCCAGTGCTCCAATAGGTCAAGGATATGGTCTTACAGAGACTTGTGCTGGTGGGACATTCTCTGATGTTGATGATACATCTGTTGGTCGTGTTGGACCACCTCTTCCATGCTCATTTATTAAGGTAATGCTTGATCAGATCAAGTTTACCTTTATATATATTTATTTAACATGAATAATAGTGGTAGCAGGGTACTTTGAAGCTTGAACTTGATGGCCTTTAACAAACTACCGTAACCTGCCACAGCTATGCTTTCTTAGTAGTTTAACCTCAGTGGTTCATGAATGCTTAAATGCAACTTTTGACCTTTGTTTTGAAATTTATTTGGGTTCCATTTCATACTATAGTTTAGTGTAATCATTCTCCTCTGAGTTTAGTGTTTCCCTTGCAACTTATATGTTGAGTCTCTGACATTTCAAAACCAGAGTTATCTAGATGTCTAATTATAGATATTGCATAACCATGGTTATGTTAGATTTCAAACTTTTTTTTTTGCTTTTGATGGAAATCGATTTTGGTTTTGGTGAGAGATGTTAAGCTTAAATCCCTGGATGTGTTTGGTATCATTGTGTGTGTCCACAATTGTTTATAATGTTTCACCAGTTTGCATCCCAGGTTATATCAATCCTTTGGCACCCAAATAGTGATATATAAGCAATTACAAGCTATCACCACTGGCAGTGCGCCGTGTGGGGGAAGGGGGGTTCTGATTTTTACAACCTGAAATGTATTAAAGATGAAGAGGTTGGAGTTTTTCTTTCATCAAATTTTGTAATAAGGCATCAGGAGAAGATTGAAGAGTTAGTTTTTATATAAATCGTGTAGGATTCTTGAAATCTGATAGGCTAACTATTTGGGAAAAGGAAAAAATTGATAACTACTATTGCAGAACTGGAGAGCTTGTGGAAGAAGAGTCTCTGAGGAGAATGAATAGTAGCAGGGTATTGAGACCTCTAATAGGTACCTATTTAAGGTATGGAAATGTCTAAACGGGAAATGTATAAGTTGACTAACAAAGTTGTTCAACAAGATTATGAAGTCCAAATAAATGCTGGATGAGTGGAGGAGTACCAATGGTCAAATCCTTATGTATAAAATACAGGATTAGAGGAATTGAAACTTATAAGCCCATGTTAGGAATATTAGCAAGAGTACATTGAGTGGTGATTGAGATAGGAGACACACTTTGCAGAAAATTAGTTTGTTTTCTTACTTGCCTTGTTTAATGTTGAAAGCTGAAATTCATTTGTTTTTTCCTTTAGCATGATTCTTTTAAAATGGCAGCTTGTTTTCTTGTGGTACTCACCCAAAAAACCTTATTTGACATTTTGTAATTTTTTATTTTGTCTTTTGGCTCAGCTAATTGATTGGCCTGAAGGTGGATATCGAATAAAAGACTCACCCATGCCCCGCGGTGAAATTGTAATTGGTGGACCAAATGTGACTCTTGGGTACTTCAAAAATGAAGAGAAGACTAAAGAATCATACAAGGTATAGCTTCAGTGTTGTTTTTTCATGTTTTTGAATTTTGAAGGAAAAAAAGTTAAGGTGGAATAAGATATCACTTCTTGTTTCCATTGCAGCAGTCTCATTTTTTTCTTAGCGAATTTCAACGTTTTATGTGCAGCATATATTTAGACTGCCTGAATTAACTTCTATATATTTCATGTTAAAGGTTGATGAAAAAGGAATGAGGTGGTTCTACACTGGTGATATAGGGAGATTTCATTCAGACGGTTGCCTCGAAATAATTGATCGCAAAAAGGATATTGTTAAATTGCAGCATGGAGAATATGTCTCCTTGGGAAAGGTATGGATATTGGTATGCTTTAGACTGCGTTTGTTTCTGGTGGACAGGACACTAAGACAGAGACACTGGTGTACACAAACCTGTTTGGTGACAGAGACATAGACACTGAATACACTGTCTCTGACTGATTGTCCACTGTCTATATGTCTACTTTTGAACGAAGGACACTGATGGAAACAGAATTTAGAAAGATGGACAAATGATTTTTTAATAATTTTTTTTCTTTTTATACACAAAATTGTTTATTATTCCAAAATTACCTTTTTTAAAAGGATAAAAATGTCATTTATATTAAATTTTAACTTTGTCCATGTGTGTCATGTCCATTATTGCCAAACACACTACAAAGACATTAAATTTTAGTGTCTATGTCCTACTGTCTCTGTCCCAGTGTCTTGTTCTGTCTTGTCCTCGTAAACAAACGCAGCCTGAGTGTCATTCTCAATAATATTCCTTTGTTGCTAATTTGATCAAATACAGGTTGAGGCAGCCCTCAGTGTTAGCCCCTTTGTCGACAATATTATGTTGCATGCTGATCCTTTCCACAATTACTGTGTGGCACTCGTGGTAGTTTCTCCATCTACTTTGGAAGATTGGGCATCGAGTAATGGGATAGCTTATTCAGATCTTTCAGAACTATGCAAGAGAGAAGAAACTATGAAGGCAGTGCTTGCATCACTTGTAAAGGTATGTGTCACTTTTTACTTATTGTTTGAACCTCTAAAATATCAAGTAAAAATCTATACCTTTCCGATTTCCACCTAAGATCTAATTCATGGTCATAAAATTTGTTATTAAGGATAGTGCAATGTGCAAATTTAATATATTTTTAATGGATGAGTGCCTATAAACGTTTTTTGAGCATGCATTAAGTGTGTTTTAGAAGAAACCAAATATTTTTGTACTCGGTGCGAAAAGATGCTAGTATTGAAGCTTTCATTAAATGGTTGAAATTGTTGGAAAGTAAAGGAAATTATGAAGTCATAAAAGTAGATAATTGGTAATGAACATTACAATTGTGGATTGTTGATTCACTTCAACATAGTGACACACCAAATTAGAAATTCTGGTTGTTGAAATGATGTGTTGAGGAAAGATGTGAGTTTCGAGAGTGTATTTTGATTGGAGATTCCTTTGAGTGTGGTTTGTTAACAAGAATTATATTAATAAAACAAGAGTTTCAATACAAATGGGATACGTCTTTAGAGTAATTACTTAAGACTATCATTATCCAATAATTTACATTAACGAAATTCAACTTAGTTTGTTTTGACGAGTTAACTAACCAAATTAAGGAAATTCTATCAAAATTCAAAATAATGCAGTCTATGGATTAGTCATTCTTCACCTTTCCTTCAGCTGCTCTCTATTGCTTCCTTTCTCAATCCATTGGAGGCCTTGGATGGCCCAAAGTCCAAAGAGGCGGGCTCACATGTCATGCATGGCTGATCTTCACACGGATTTGTGTGGCGGCCTATCTTTGCATAGGCAGCAGAACAAATCTGAATTATCTTGTTTTACTGTCCAATCTTCAAACCATGCATAATGCATTACTGCCTACGATAAAAACAGGGAATAACCTAAATTTTGTTGTGAAGTGTATTAGTAATTTAATGTGGAAAACTTGCTCGTGTTATTCGCGTACTCGCTTTTATTGATATCTCTGAGTCTTGACCCTCCCCAGTGCAGTGCATGCTTGCTGTACTAATGTACTCTTATTCCATTTTTATTGTGCCTAATCTATGAAACTATTTGCAGGAAGGAAAGAAGGCTCGATTGGAGAAATTTGAGATCCCTGCAAAAATTAAATTGCTTCCTGAACCATGGACTCCAGAGTCTGGTCTAGTCACTGCTGCGCTTAAGCTCAAGAGAGAAGCAATCAGAAAGGCTTTCCGTGAAGAGCTTTTGAAATTATATGCTTAAGAGTTAAGAGTCCAACGACCAACTAAGATATCTTTGCGCCTTTTTCCCTGTTTCTTTTTTCTTTATATATATTCCCTGGTAAGTGGCAGTGGTTGAGGTGGGAAAGTTCTTGTATAATTAACAAGATGGACTAAGATGGAGAGGTTGTTATCCTCTTATTTTATTTGATTTTTTTTTTAAGGAAAAGAGGTTTTGTATCCTTTGTTATTATTATTACTAATTTTATCCTTGCTGTTGTTACTAATTGTGTAATTTTATTTGATTATGCATGAGAGCAAAATGGTCTCTCAAATTAGACCTAATTTCTATTTTTAGTTTATAAGTCAATTGTTAATCAATTTGTTAAGTGATGATTTGACATATTTAAATTAGTCAATTATCTTAAATTTCAATTTTAAAGTTACACTTCTATGAGCATTACAATAATTTTTGCCATGATTACTACTTACTAGTATCGCCAAAACTGATGCTACCACAACCACTTAACTATCACCATTTTGCCTTTATTAACCACGTATTAAGTCCAAGGGAAAGATAAGGCACTTATAATATACCCATATATCTACATTCAGAATTTGAATGGAGACTTTGATGTGTCCCACAGACCAAAAATATGATATAGGACCGTCAAAATGGACAAAATCAATTCGGTTAACCCATTATTCATTTAAATGGACGAGCTTTTGTTTTTAAATTCAAACATTTTAAAATTTGAGCAACACAGACTAAGCTCGATTAATCCGATTAAAATTTGAGCTAAACGAACTAGCCCAATTATTTATTTTTTGAATTTTTTCAAAAAAGAAAAATTGACATTTTTTGAATATTTTTATGATTGGACTCAAAAACTTGATTTACTTTTGCTAAAATTGTTTTTTGTTTTTTAGTAAAACCCCTCCCGGGCACCTGAACATTTTAGTATTAGACTTTGCCACCCCTGATCATTTTAAAAACCCAATTCGGCACCTAAACTTGTAATAAATAGGGCTCTTAAACCCAGGTTATTAGCTGAGACCAAGTTGAGATGATGACATGTCAGTTGCCCATCTGATGTGGCAAAGCCTATGCCACGTGTGTTTTATACATTGCAAAATTGGGACACTTAAACCCTTCAATACATTTTTAAATTGACATCGTGGTATTTGGGGTTCAATTGAACCCTAATTTCGTGAGTTCTCTCTTCTCGTCAGTTCTGTCGTTCACGGCTAAAGGCTTGGGAAGAAAATGGCTATGGAAGACAGAGATTCAAGATTGCATGGAGGAGAGAAAGGGCTTGTGGCGGAGAGTTACAGTGTGAGCACTAGCGGAGGGAACAGTGGTAGCAGTGGCGGAGGTCCCTCGAGGAAGATGAGTAAGAATTTTGAAGCACCTACCTGCAACTGTGAAATTATGCCATCTTGTTTCAATCGAAGACTTCATCTAATCCCAACAGGCTTTTCTTTGGATGCTAACATTTTAAGGTAAGAGATTATTCCTCAATTTTGTAAGCATGGGTTTGTCTCTGTTCTTGATAGGGTTGTTAAATGTGATGCAGACAAGGGGAGCCGCAAAGTGCAAATACTTTGAGTGGCTAGATGAATATGTCGATTGCTTCCAACGCAATAAAGGGGGCAACTCAAAGATAGCTCCTGACCCAATTGAGAGGATTGAAGAAAGAATTGCTTCATTGGAGACTATGGTGATGAATGAGTGTAATAAGCGGGCAAGAGACAATGGGGGCAAATTTAGGGGAACTATTATATTCTTGTTAGGAGTTGTAGTTGCATTTTGTTGGAGTACATTGTTTATTCCATCAAAATGATATGATAGTGAAGTCTGAATGTGGTTATTTATGGGATTTAAGCTACATGTTTTGGTAATGGATTTAAGATACATATTTTGTTGGAGTGCATTGTTTATTCCATCAAAATGATATGATACTAAAGTCTGATTGTGGTTAGTTATGGGATTCTTACTCTATGAATGTAATGATATTTATTTAACTCCTAATGATTTGCATATGAAATCAAAGTGATATAATAGTCATTGCAGATGAGCATTTCATTCCATATCCTGAAGGCATAGTAGCCATTGTTCAGTACAAGTAATAATCATAAAAGTTGTGATAAATACACAACCATCAAAAGTGGAGTACTAAGAAGCAGAAAGTAACTTGAGGACCAAAGCCTCATCATGTTCACAAAAAAAAAAGAAACCATATCTGAAGACACAAAATTACACTTCCAAAAAACCATATTCAAAGGACATAGAAATAGGGAGTTCTAAAGTTCACATACTCCTAATTAGATAGTTCTAAAGATCATAGACTCAAATTTTTCTAATTCTTCTTAATTAAGCTGGCTTTGTTAGTTGCTTGATGATTCTTGATGAAGTTGTTTCAGCAGCTGCTGCAATTGTCTCCGAAGAGAGTTCATCAGGAGTTGTTCTGGCATTGTGTTGAGATGCTCCGGGTGGGGGTGGCTCAGCCGGGGTGGAAACAGCAGGCAATGGTGCTGGGGGTCTGAATATCCTTTGTTTGGGCCTGAAGGATGGTTGAAGTGTTGCTACTGTTAACAACTGACCTCTGTAATAGCCTTTCAAGAAGCATCCATCGAGGCCAATTAGGGGCCTGCAGCCGGCCAGAAAACCCTTCTTGCAAGCATCTAAGCTTATGTACACTCTATCAAACAAGCTTGGACCCTGTGGCATTGGATGAACCTCCATGCAAGCAGTGCTTCCAGGGTTACTTCTATGGATTTCTTGAAGATATGCTCTCATCTTCCCAAATTGCTCTGCTTCATTCCCTAACACAATCTCTCTTGCAGCCTTTAAAGCCCTAGTAATCTTCTTGTCATGTAATTGAATGTTATAGTTATGCTGCATATGTTCGGTTGCCTCTTTCGGAGTTAACTTTGGTTGCGTCCTTAGCCTCTTGACCAACTTATCTATTACCCATTCCTTGTCAGCTAGATTGCTAGTGTAGTCCCTCCCACATATGTGCTCGTTATGAAATGTTTTAATCTGAATAGCCTCTGACACAGAATTCCTTGAGCAGAATATCTTCCAAGGACATCCCTTGATTGCACATTTTGCTCTACACCTGCCAGGCTCATTCTTCTCATACTGTAGGTGCCTCCCTTCAGATATGAACACATCTTTCAAAGCATTCCTGAATACCTTCATGGATGCAAATTGCATTCCCAACACCAACTCAACCTCACCAAACCTTGCCTCCTCGTTAAAATTTGGACTTGCATTCCTCGGAGCCCTTTCATCATCAGAAACCACAGGACTATTAAACCCTTCACTGTGATACTCATAGTTTATGTCTTCATGTGGAATATCAACTGCTCCCTCATCTGGAATTTCATCTTCCCACCTGCCTTCATCTTCCATATTGGGCTCAAAGTCAGCATCATTAACTCCAGATCCAGTGGCACTTCCACTTGCTGTCCCAACCCCAACCCCAAACCCACTTCCAACTCCACTACCACTCCCACTAGAAGGCACAACACCAATGCCAGGCCCATTGCCAGTTGTAGGCCCATTACCACTCCCACTGCTACTACCACTAAGAATGTGATCCTTCTTCCACTTGCCTTGATACCTCATCCGTCTTTGAATATGAATTTTCTTCCCTGGACTCAGTATCTTAGCCTTCCTAACCTTCTTAGGAGACTCCACCTCGCTGTCATCGCTTTCGTACCCAGGTGGAGGGGGCTTGTAGGCTTCATCCTCTGCACTCTCGTAAGAATCGGAGGACGATGATGACTCTGTGGCCTCTTCAGGATTGACTGGGTTGTCAATGGGGTGCTCAAAGTATATGTGAATCTCCCTCAAGTTGTTGTTGAGTGTGAAATCACACATGTCGTTGATGTCACCATCTCCATCTAGAGGGTGCAACCCATCCTCAAAGACGATAGCTGATGGCTCATGCCAATGCATGCCGGTGAACTTCAGACACCCAACATCTTTTCCAAGATTCTCCATGTCCTTCAGCATGATCAAATCCACATCAATTGGATCACAGGTTTTTACTGCACCGCCTACATATTGCAATGTACCATCACCAACTCTCTCCATTTTGCCACCGTGATGTAACACGGGGACAACGTAGTAAGCCATCTGTAAAGTGAACAAGTAATCAACATTTAGCAGATTCTATAAATGAACAACTGAACAAGTTAAATTTAACAACTTAGCAACACATGAATTTCATTTTCTGCCTCTTCATCAACATTTAGCAGGTTCTATAGCCAAGAAACCCTAACCACAAATTCCCACCACATATACACTACAAATACCTACAATAGCACGAAAGAAACTTAGTTACAGCATACCATGATCACAAAGCTCTGTACATACCCAGACTATAACACAGATTGCGTCAAAAACCCACTAAAACCCTAACCCCCAAAATCACAGAATTGCACAGTCACGAATGAACTACATCAGAATGAAGGCAAGCGAACATGCATGCAACATCAAAAAAGATTTCTTCAAAACCCAACCAAAACCCCTCAAAATGCTTCAAACCGAAACAAAAACAGATAAAAGCCAGATGCGTTAACAGTGTTAACCTCGCAGAGGCTTCCACGTCGGCTTGCTCTCCTTCGTCGCCTTCGACAGCAACAACGTTCCAAGCTTCAACGTCTTTGAGGCTTTTCTTGGGAGGGAAACTATGGAGGAGTTGATGTGTTAGGGCAAGAATGGTTATTATTTGAAGGAACGAAGGTAGTGTCAAGACAGGGTTCAAAAGAGAGAGGGACGAAGCAAACAGCGTCGTTTTATATTCCTGGTGTGGGTTTAAGTGTCCCAATTTTGCAATGTACAAAACACACGTGGCATAGGCTTTGCCACATCAGATGGGCAACTGACATATCATCATCTCAACTTGGTCTCAGCCAGTAACTTGGGTTTAAGAGTCCTATTCATTATAAGTTTAGGGGCCGAATTGGGTTTTTAAAATGATCAGGGGTGGCAAAGTCTAATACTAAAATGTTCAGGGGCCGGGAAGGGGTTTTACTCATTTTTTTTAACCTTTAACTTTTTTTAAATTAACAATTAATTAATTAATTAATGAAACGAATCAGTTCGTTTAACTTACCAATTTTGCTATTAATAGGCTAGGTCTAAATGAGTTAAACCCGTCTGTTTAACAATTTTAATATGACATCTATATATAGAACATTTGTAAAAAAAATAAATAAAATAACATATAAAGTCCAAAAATAAAATGAAAGAACATATAAATGAAATAGAGTACATCGAATGTATAGAAATAGCTCTAACAAAGTTTCTATAATTCGTATTAACAGTTACTCTAAGTGGAATGTTTTTATGCGGCGCTAATGATTTAATAACTATCTTTGTAGCTCCAAAATGTTTCGATATATGCTCCTATCTACTTTCTGGATATACCAAAAAAGATGTACGGTAATATGAGGCTTTTCAATAAACAATTTAGATTTCAAAAGCTTATTAAGCTCAATTGAATTAGGTTAAAAAGAATTAAATTAACACGATCCAAATTGTTTTAAATTATATTCATTTTACTCTTTGTCAATACAAATAATTTTGCAAACATTATCTTCTAAAATAATAATTCTAAATGTACATTTATTTTGTTTAATTAAGTCTAACCAAATTATTTATTCTATGTCAAATAAAAGATCATTTCATTTTCAAATAGAAATTCATTTTTATGATAATTTTTTGTATTATTTGACAATAAAATAGTTTTTTATTTGGTATAGAACTAAATGACTTGGTTAAACTCAGCTGGACAAAATAAATATACTTCTAACGTTATCCTACTTTTTTTTTAATTATCGAATATTTTGACTATGTTGTCAATGTGGATCAAATAGATATTTTCGTATCTCATTTCAACCATAATAACCAAAAACACAAAATCAGCTATAAAATTAGTCACATATATAAAATATATGTTCGAATTCGAATATAAAATACATATTAAAAATAACTTCAAAAATACATATATTTATATGCAAATACATAGTAATTAATTTAGTTACTAATCTTTAACATGCGAATCGTATTTTTATCTCGTTTACCGGATAAACGAAATATGTGAGTCTCTTTGGAGCATAAAGTTAGACGATCAACAATTTTGTTCTTTGTATTAGCCTTACTTTTAAATTAATATTGACCAACTCTCTAACTTTTTACATTAAAAATATTAAACCATCGTATTTTTCTCCTTATATTTACATAATTTAAGTTTTATTATTTTATTTTTCACTTTTATAGTTTCTAAATTCGTCCGTTCTTTCCTTTCTTCGAGTTCTGTCCCTCTAAATTTAATTAATACCTCTAAAAAATTTGTGGACGCAATGAACTACATATTTTCAAAGGATATGTTCAGTGTACATTAAAGTTAACCACTAAAATCAATTATCAATGTATAATACACATAGAAATATAAAATACATATATAATTTAATTCATTTTTATTATATATTTTATATTTCAATACGTATTATATATTGATAGTTAATTTTAATGTGTAAATAAAATTATTATTTTTTTAAACCTAAAACAAAATTTTAATAATTTTTTTCTCAAATACTCTCATTATTTAAATTTTTAATAACAACTTTTGCTCGTCTTTCACCCACTTAATTCAATTTTTATCATCCAATATCTTCATATCTTAGTATTTTTTAAAATTAATACAATATACAAACTTAATTTACTGTCGATTTTCTAATGTTTGTCTTCATAATATTACCGGTGAATCCGTTATTTTATGTCAAAAAATATCTTCGCGTGTATTGTGGTTCATGGGCGGGAACAGCAACAGCAGCTCAAGTTTCAAACTGGTAATTTTTAAAACCAATAAAAAAAACTCGTAATTTGAAATGGCAAATAAATCATGTCAAAAAAAAAAAAAAAAGAAATGGCAAATAAATGAATAGAAAAAGGCATTTTCGTAAAAAGCTAAAAAGTGTTTCATGGTCACCTTCGCACACCCCACCACGCACATATACACACCATTGAATTTCACAACTTTGACAAACTGACCCACGTCACGTGGCCCTTCCAAATTCTATCTTTCCAAAGTATTTAAAAGGTTAAATTAATTGAGAGATTCTATAATTTTATTAAATTTTTAATTTGATTTTTTTTAATTAGATTTTTATATTGTTTAAAATTTTATAACTAGGTCTCTGTCATGACAAAGACGTTAGAACTAACAAAAAATTTTATTTTTAAATTGAAGATATCACAAAAACTAATGACTAACTCGCTAAATATGATTTTTATCTATATTTTAAAATGATAAAATAAATATTATCCTCTTTTTTAACATGCTTTAAGCTTCCTAAACAAATGCAACTTTGATTCATGCAAATTGAGAATATTTTTAAGGAATATTGATGAAAAACGTAAATAAAAAATATATTTAGGTGAATATAAGCCTTACGTAAAGTGTAAGATACGAGAATAATAGAAAATTCACATTTTATAAAAGTTTTCTTTCACACTTATTGTTAATAGGACCAAATTACAAATTTAAAAATGGTATAGGGACTCAATTGAAAGGAAAAAAAGTATAGGGACCTAATTAAAAATTTGGTGAACCTATAGGGACTAGCAGAGTAATTAACTTATTTAAAATACAAACAAGCGTTTAGGTATATACTATATACGGAACTTAGGTGTTATTCTGTTTTTAGTTGTTGATCTTAATTATATATATATTTTATAATTAAAATCAATTAAAATTGATAACCAAAAACACAAAACACCTGATTATCAGTTATACCTAGAACATTTTCAAAGCTTTATTACTCTATGAATACATTTTATTTTATATTTTTAAATATACACTTAAGATTATAATAATTTTGTTAAACTTTTTTTTATTTATAATAATTTTAGGTATATATCTATTTTAATCAATTAAATTATTTACTTTATGCCAAATAAAAGGCTATATCGATATGAAATAAAAATTCATTTCGGTTCTATTTTTTGTGATATTTGACACGGAAATTATCTTCTATTTAACATAGAAATAAATGATTTGGTTGACAAAAATGAGGTATATACCTATTTTGTCCAACCAAGTTATTATTCTACGGTTATACTAAAATGAAAACGCAAACCAAACGCACTCTTAATTTCCTAGTATACATCTCTAAAAATGAATGGAAATATACTATTAAAATGAATCGAAATATATATTACTAAATTAAACACAAACAACAAACAACATATGAAATAAATAAGAGGAAGAAGAAAAATAGGAGGAATAGGAAAAAGGGGAAGAAGAATAGATGAACCGAAACATAATCGAACACAAAGCAGCAAAAAAGTTGTAATAAGAGGAAGAATAAGATGATGAGGATGAACTGAAATTTATTACTAATTTGAACGTAAAAGGGCAACCAACAAGTTGAATTTTCAACCCTTTCTAATAAAATTGAAAACCTTGTAGAAATTACCTATGTACCAGGAAATTCTAAAATCCCAGCCACAGATCTTCCCCTTATAAACCTTTATAGCTTTTATCACCGTCAGAAAAAATCCACTATAGCTAGTATCTATCATCTCATCCATAAAAACACATCTCCTTCAGTCAAAGAAATAATCCAGCATGCCAATATTCAACAGTGTGGACTTAAAGCCACAACTGCTGAACAATATAAGAACAAAAGGAAGAAAAAATGAACCAACCGAAAATATAATACTAAGAAGAAGAAGAACAACGTAAATCAGAGAAGAAAAAGGAGAAAGAGGAGGAGGAAGAAAAAGAAGATGTTGATGATGTCGATGATAGCGACCACGCAAAAAAGACGCTTATATAGAGGAAGAAGAAGAAGAACGAGGAGGATGAATGAAATGAGAGAACGAAGATGATGAAGAGAGAGATGAAGAAGAAGGCGCGTGAAAGAGAAAAATATGGTGAGACTTAGTTAAATCACTTGTTCACTTAGAATTATTGTTTATTCTATGTCAAATAGAAGATTATTTTCATGTTAAATAGAAATTCATTTCGGTGTTATTTTTTATATTATTTAACATCGAAATAATATTTTATTTAACATAAAAATAAAAGAATTGAATAGACTTGGTTGAAAAAAAAATAGAGTATAATACAAATAGCATTATATAAATAAAAAACTCATCTAAACTTTTTGAACTTTTAATTTTAAGTCTCTAGTTTTAGAGATGGGATCTTCACCCTTTAGTTTTCAAAATCTTGAAAAAAAAAAAAAATCCAAATGCAAAAGAAACAAACAAGAAATCCCTCTAAAATCTGATGAATTCCATCCACTTATCTGCTTTCTATTCCACCGTTTTAGCGGCAGCTGCCATTTTAAACAGAATGCTCACCGTTTCTGACACACTACAGATTTTCTGCCTCCTCATTTAATTATTATTACAAATTACAATTACTCTTTTTTGTTCTCATTTACTACCCTTGTTTTCTTTTACTTAAATAAATCTCGTTTATTCTCTTCTCTATTTATTACATTTGTTGGCTTCCACTTCCACCTTCTCCATTTCTCTTAGTTGGCCTCAAGCAATCAGTGGCTCAGTGCTATTACTATTTGTTTTGACCACCTCTTTTTAGTGGCTTTTCAATTTTATTTTTTACTCTTTTGTTTTTTCTTCTAGCTGTTATGTACTTCTGCAGTTGTGTCTTTGTGCTATTTTTTTGTCAATTTTAAAAAAAATTCACAACATATTTTATTTTTTTGAAGACTTGAAACCACTTCAGTTAGGGTCTTTCTTTTTTTTCTTTTTTACCCCTATTCTCTGCAACACGCTACTGTTTCATTACCTTGAGTTCTGTAAATTTTCTACAAACGATGCCTTTCGATTTTGAATTTTAAAATGCTGCGACTGATAAAAGGGGGAAAAGAACGAAGAAGCAGGGTTTTCATGGTGTTTCAAGAACAGTGGTGCAAATCTTGCTCATGATAACGGAGGTACAATATTTCTTCTTCCTTCTTTCTTCTTCTTCTTCTTCTTCTTCTTCTTCTTCTTCTTTTATTTTTTATATATTTTTTTTAATGCAAAAGCTAAGGTTCATTCTTTCATTCTTATGAAATTCGTGTTTTTTTTCTTGGTTGTGGGATGGTTTATAAGCAAAGCTGAGGTGGAAAATGTTATGAAGCGGAAGTGTTTTTCAAATTAATGAGATTGTCAAACATAGAAGTTTGTGTGTGTTCATTTTTTCTTATAAAATTAATGTTCATTCTTTAAAATTAATTTAGTGTGTTTTTTCTTGGTTTGTATAGAAGTTTATGTTCTTTGACAAGCTTGAAAAGTTTTGTAGCTATAGCTTGTTCATATTTATTTCCTCTTCATAAATGGCTGCAGATAAGTTCACTGCGATTTTCAACCTAATATTAGATTGTTGGAGCCATTGATGGATGACAAGAGATGGTTATGGAAGGAAAAGTCTTCTGAGAAGAGCCCCGGCGAAACCGATAGCTCGGGATCAGCCTCCTCTCATTCTGAGAGGTACTCGGATGAACAGGTATGGTAAAGACAAAGAAAAAAGGTTAAATTATGTTCTAGTTTAACCAAATTTGTAATTAAATCACACATTTTACAAGTTTTCAATTGGGTTTCTACTTCCTTACCGTTCTAAAGATGTTTAACTTAGCGGAATATGCTCGTTAGTGGTGTGAAATGGATGCAAAAGTTTATGTAACAATCAATGTTAATGGGGATCTAATTACAAATTTAAAACCGTGAAATAATCTAGTTGACAACTTTTAAAGCATAGAGGCAGGGATTAACCGACATAATATTGATCAAATTGGGGTGCACTGATGTTGGGCTTGTTTAGTGTTTGGTTCCTTTATTGGAATATTTGCAGGGTCTTTTTGATGTCTCATAAACTTGATTACAATATTTAAATTTGGATTTGATTCCTTTCTTGTATGGTAAACTTGAGATTCCTTGCATGTTACCTTATTGCATGAGTTTAATCATTCCACTTAGTGGCATGCTAGTAGAGCTTTTCAGTGCTTATGCTTTTCTGTCTCTTGTATTTTGTAATCTATGGTTCTCCTCATGTGACAAAAAGTAAAACACTAAAACCCTTCAAGGACGTTTTTGAAGTAAAGCCAGGTGGCACACACAGCTAATTGTTCCCTTTAGAGATTCATGCTTTAAATGTAGTGATGGTGAAATAAATTAACTGAATGTGATGATGCTTTTTTGGCTTTTCGTAGTTCTGTCCCTAACTCCCAAGCTCAAAAGATAAAATTATTTATTTCTGTTTCCAATTTTGGCTTATGATTAGTTTGAAATTTGAATAAATCACTTGAAGGCATGGCTCATTGATGCATTGATGGTTCAGGTTTGATGTAGCCATGCTCGCTTATTTGAAAATACATTCTCATTTTGCAGCCAGTATATAGCCCCATTTTGATATATGTTGAGTTCATTGAATATTTTCTAGACTACCATATAATTTAGTACTGGGAATAAATTTATGATCATGATGGTTATGGGCATGTAATGCCATCTTGCAATATTATATGAAATTAAATTCCACAGAACAAAATTCGCGTAAAATGTTCATCCATTATTCTGGTAATTCTAATAATTTTGCATTGTTGAAACTTGAAAGCAGGAAGGATCAAAGGAATCTCCAAATGGAAGCAGCCAGTCCCCTGCTGTCACCTCAGAAGCTGCGGCCTTGGCGGATGATGCCGACAATTGTTCATTTTCTACTTCAGGTATCATGAACGATGGTTTGCTAGAGAAAGATGAACACGGAGAACATGAAAATATTAAAAATGTAGAGGAAGGTGATCTTATGTCGCAGAAGCTATCTGCAGCACTTGTCAATGTCAATGCCAAAGAAGATTTGGCTAAGCAGCATGCCAAAGTTGCTGAAGAAGCTATAGCAGGTACAATTAGTGACCAGTATATTCTGCTATTACTATTACCTTGGAGTAATTATATAAATAACAGATGAATATAAAATATTTTTTGATTATCATTCCATCCTTGTTATTTAGATATGTGTTGTTGCATGCCTTGTGTCTGCTGAATTAGCAAATTTAACAATAAGTGTCTACACATAGGACGATTAGGATTTGAAGGACTTACAGGAATCATGGTTAAACTTTCATCTGAATGTTTGATAGATTAAGTGGCTCATAAACAAAATTTCCTTGTATTATATCTTGGTATACTCTCTCTTCTCTTCCTCTTGCTTTTGATTCTCTGTTAATTGAATCCTTTTCTTTAACATAGGCTGGGAAAAGGCTGAAAAAGAAGTGGCATTTTTGAAGAAGCAACTTGAAGCAGCTACTCTCAAGAGTTCCGCTCTGGAAGATCGAGTCACCCATCTAGATGGTGCACTTAAGGAGTGTGTCAGGCAGCTAAGACAGACAAGAGAAAAGCAAGAAGAGAATATCGGTGATGCAGTAGAACAGCGGACTTACGACTTGGAATCGGCCAAAATCAAACTTGAGAGAAGAGTTTCTGAGCTCCAAAGCAAATTAGAGGCTTGTAATGCCAAATCTTCTGTTGATCTTGAATTGTATCGCAAGGTTGAGGTTTTGGAGAAAGAGAACATGGCCCTCCGGCAGGAGCTCTTGACTCAATCGGAGGAGCTGGAAACAAGGACAATTGAGAGAGATTTAAGTACTCAAGCTGCTGAGACAGCTAGCAAGCAACACTTAGAAAGCATCAGGAAAGTGGCCAAGCTCGAGGCCGAGTGCCGGAGACTGAAGAGCATTGCTTCAAGAGCTTTTGTAGTTAGTGATCAGAAATCTGCTGTTTCATCCTCATTTTGTGTTGAATCTTTCACAGACAGTCAATCGGACAGTGGGGAGCAACTGAATGCAGTTGAGATTGATACCCACAAGACAACCTGCTCAGACCCGAACAAGTGTGAGCCGAGTTGTTCTGATTCATGGGCGTCTGCATTAATAGCTGAGCTTGATCAGTTTAAGAATGAAATGTCAAGACAAACTCCAACCAATTCAGTTGAAGTTGATCTCATGGATGATTTTCTTGAAATGGAACGACTTGTTGCATTGCCTGAGACCAAGAATGAAAGCCATGCCCAGGAATCAGTTGCCAACAATCAATGCGTTAATGAAGAAAGCTCTTTCAGAGCAGAGTTTGAGATATTGAATAAACAAATGGATGAACTACGAGAGAAATTAGAGAAGGTTGAATTGGAAAAAGCTGAACTAGAGATAGCTTTGATGAAAAGCGAAGAGTCTATTGAGGAGTCGCAGCATCTGATGAGAGACAAAGAGAAGAAATTGGAGGAGTTGCAAGAGGAACTAGAAAATGCCCACAAATCAAAACAAATGATAGAAAATTACCTGATTAGCATGGAGGCAGAAGCTCAATCATTATCAGCCAAGGTTGATATATTAGAAGCAGAGGTCGATAAGGCGAGGGTAATGTCAGATGAAACTGCAATGAAGTGTAAGGTGTTGGAGCAAGAGTTAAAAACCAAGTCTGCAGAGGTTGAAATATTAGAAGCAGAGATTAATAAGGAGAGGGCTGTGTCGGATAAAATCATGACCAAGTGTAAGGACTTGGAGGAAGAGCTAAACACCAAATCTGCAGATGTTTGTACATTAGAAGCAGAGGTTAATAAGGAGAGGGCCACTTCGGATAAAATCACAACGAGGTGTAAGGATTTGGAGGAAGAGCTAAAAACCAAATCTGCAAAGCTTGACTTATTAGAAGCAGAGGTTGACAAGGAGAGAGCTATGTCAGAAGAAATTGCAACGAAATTTAATGATTTAAAGGAAGAGCTAGAAAGCAAGAAGCAGGAAGAGATACTCAGATCAACAAGTAGCTCTTGTGCAGAAAAGAAGATTAAGCAGGTTGGTCATTTATTGAATACACCATTTTTTTTTAATCATTATCTACAAATAGCGAGTGAACCTCGGAGGCACGCAACCATAAGGTTGTTGCACGCCTCGAGGTCAACTGGCTTCTCCAGTAGCGGTTATAACTGTATAAGGCTCGGTGTACCTACCCTCTCCAGACCTCAAAAGGTTGGTGGGAGGCTTGTGTACTGGGCACTTTTGTTGTTTTTGCTAATGGAGGAACCCGAGCTTAATTCATTCAATGGATAAGAAACTTAAGGGTGGGTTTGGATTGCATTTTTAATTTCTATTTTCATTTTCAGTGTTTTCTATTTTTTGTATTTTGTAAAGAAAGGAGAAAACAATGAAAACAACAAAATCCTGTTCTGTTTTCACTTCTTGTTTTATCTTTTTTCTTCACAAAGGGCCAACCCAGTTCAAGTCCCACCAATAAGTGAGCTTACCGCTGAGCCAAGCCGGCCCTTCATCTTTTTTCTTCACAAAATTGTCAAAATAGAAAATACTGAGAGACTGAAAATGCATACCAAATGAACCCTAAACTTTTCATTCAAGATATAAAAATATTCCTTTTACCTCTATGACAAGTTCCATGGGCATTTGTTAGCAAAATCATTACATAACTTGGAGAAAGTAGTTTTATATGTATCTGCAACTAAGTTCTTGAACACTAACTCAATATAGAACCACTTTTGTTGTGAGTATGTGTAAATGTGAGGTCATGGAATTGTGTCTATCTAAGGCTTTCATATTCTGTCCAACTCATGCAATGCATTTGACCTCTGCAATGTCAGGAGGATCTAGCTCTGGCCGCCGGAAAGCTCGCAGAGTGCCAGAAAACAATAGCATCCCTGGAAAACCAGTTAAAATCCCTAGCTACACTGGAAGATTTCTTTATTGACACTGCTAGCCTTCCAGCAAGTCCATCACTTGTTGCTCAAGCCAGTGGTGAGTTATGGAAGCTGCATTCAAACGACACATTTTCGCCGAAAAGAGATTCCAATATTTCTAGGTTGGCTGATGGGAGCACTGGCCAATCCTTTAACAAAATCGAAGGAAGCTTGTCGCCTTTGTCGTCGTCGTCTTCATCTTCTTCGGCTGCCCTGCCACCAAACCATGTCGGTTCTGAGAAGATTCGAAATGGCTTTGCAAAATTTTTCTCTAGAACCAAAAGTGGAATCAGATTGGAAATTTAGTTAGTGGGGATATAGTGACTTTAACTGTAATGCGAAAGAGATTGGTCTTGTAATTCAAAGAGTAGATTTAACAACACTAAATTCTTGCCAACAATATATTGATTCTAATTGTTTGCTTTACTGGTGTTGGGTATATTTCCAATTGCCTTGTGAAATTTGAACCAAGGATTAGATTTTGAATGCATTCCTCATTTTTTTTTGGACTTAATGCAGTTCTTATTTATTTATTTTTACTTTTGGACAGGATACCTCATTTAACTGATATATATATATATATATATATATATATATATATAT
>JASCZI010060553.1:63367-74213 GCA_036250425.1 Stylosanthes scabra
GATCATCATTAACAAGAAACTGCACAACCTTTCTAGGAGGAGTGTCCTAAAAGTGAAGACCTAAATCTAAGTCGATGCACATCTGTTGCCTTCTCTATATATATTTAAAAAAAAGATATTTCAGTTCTTAGTCTTCCATCTGTGGATACTTCTGATGAGACAGTTTGGATGGTTAATTAAGTTGCGTTGGCTGTTCAAAACATCCATGACAGCTTTTGAGTCGCACTCTACTATGAGCTTTTTGAATTCGAGAGTCCAAGCAATGCTCAGACCTTTATATTTCCTCTTTTCTGGTAATGAGTCCACTTTGTTGTTTTCTGTTGAAGGCTTCTTGTATTTCCTTGACCATCTTGATTTCCAAAATAGGATTGGGGGGCCTCGCATAGCCTTACTCATGGATTTCTTTGTTCCTCTAAGTCCAGAGCTTCCAGCAGGTTGTAGCAAACACGTCCATCCAAATGAAATTATGCTCCCGGTTAAGATTTTCTTCCAAGTTCACAGAAATCCATTCATCAAAGTCTGCTCCAAAAAATCTAGGGATTTCATCCATTTTGATGAGTTGAGCCCAGACGACAGAAACCTTCGAGCAGTTTCGCATGGTGTGAAGGGTGTCTTCAATAGCCTCTCCACACAACTAGCAGTTACCATTCCCACCAAAGATTCTCATCTTCCTTTGATTTGTGAAGATTTTGTTGTGGAAAATCTTCTAGAGGAGGATTTTTTATTTTTGTGGCCCTCTCCACCTCCAAAGCTTTTTGTCCATATGGTGTTAGTTGGAGGGGACCAGTTCGCAAGCTTTTTGTAGGTGGAGGCAACGGTCAACGGAGAATTCGCCATCTTCAGAATACTTCCAACCAATCCCGTCCTCCCCATCATCGCTCTTCGGTGTTGGCACGGAGAAGATCTTCAGTGCTACCTCTTCTGGCAGGTTTCTTCTAATTTTATCCCTATTCTATTCTCCAATTTCAGTCATCCAATCCCTAACTGTGTTTTCTTGTTCAATGATCTGTTGTGTGCTGTCGCTCTTAGGTCTTCGATTCCATCTACCCGGTTGTCCTCCCAGACTGGTAAGTCATAGCACGATTATAGAATTTCCAGCCCAGGTACCAAAAATCCAAAACAGAAGTTCCTAGGCCCACAAATATATACGTGAACCTGCCAGTTATTCAAGCCAAAAAATTACCTTGAAAGACATGAAAAACAAAAAAGGATTTAAAAGATTAATAAATTTGTGGCTAAGGCTTCTGGCGGAGTGGAAAAATTATTTACCTCATAAATTGCCACACAAAGGTTTGATACCCGGCCGTCGTTGAAATTATAGTTGTAAAAATTGTACCAATCATCAAACCGATAAGCCTACTGGTGACGGGTTTAAAGGTTCAATCGTTGAGTTACAAATCAATTTTAAATAAATAAAAATATAATTTATGAAAAAATTCCTTTATATTTTCTTTTTAATTTTATTTTGTACTAAATTACCTATATAATAAATAGTAAGCACATGTAGCATAGATTGATGGCTTAGGTGTCGCTTTAGGGCTAGTGGTGAGGGGTTCGAACCGAGGTGATACCAGTTTTGTAGACGCACATGAGTATGGTGGACTCACGCGATCATACCTTCCACGGTTTAGTGCAAATTGATCGGTTTAACACGGTTTAGATCAATCTAATTGCGTCTTCGATCTTATACTCAAATAGGATTGGACATGCCAATGATTTTTCCATTTTCAAGTTGAATTGGCCGGTCCATTTATTACAACTATGCTTGAAATGAACCCTTAAAAAAGTGTGCGTGGAATGTGTATGTACATGTGTAATAAAAAAAAAAACAGTTTGACAAAAAATCAAATTGTTACTTAGACAAGAGTAAATGGATATCCTACCACCTCTTAATGGAGCATGGATAGTTAATAATCATGCCTCCTCTGATAATAAATGTAATTGATAATCAATATTATTATTATTATTATTATTATTATTATTATTACACAAAGCCTTTGCCTATAAATCCAAGGCAACCAAGGCTTTAAGTCACGGTACAAGAACTAAGGATACATAAGACATACTTATATGCACGTATAAAGTTTGGTTCCTTGAAAAAATTAGTGTGTAATATCATTGTAATTAATGCGTTGAGTGACACATATTTGTTCATTAATTTCAAGTTTTCATTCTCTCATAAAAGTTTCTACCTCTATTTTTATAGTATCATAATATCGTCATCATTTCACAACACATTATTAGCATAAGACTTTGAGCAAACTATTTTAAAGATATAAGGTATTAAATTTTCATTATGTCAAAATTTTTTAAATTAAGATTTGTATCACTTCACATGTCTGATAAAAATTATTTATCATGGATCGTTGATGCTAAAATTCACCTTGACTTAATGGGTCATGATGGTACTATTAAGGCAAATAATAATGCATTTTGATGAATGGTTGAAAAATGAATACCTTACCTTGAAAGATCTCGCTGATTTGTGGAAGAACCTTGAGGAGAGGTTAACGGAGCTCAAGATGGAGCTCGTCGTTGAAAGCATTTTCCCTCGTCCTGTCACCGTTTAAAAAGAAGGTGTCACAGAGATGCAACCAAGTTTAAAATACCGAGTACGAGACTCGGGTCGTTCTCCCTAAGAAGTAGAAACAAGAGGTTTGTTTTCGATTGGGGTTTGGTTGCAGTTAATTGTTGAGAACAAAGCTCAGATAAAGCTGATTAAAAGACAACAATAACAAAATAGTGCCCCGCCATGGATTGAAATATTGTGTGTCCCTATGATCACTGCCAATCCCAGGTCGGATGAACTGTCACTTAAAAGGAACAAATCACCACAGGGTGGAAGAATTAATCCTTGTTTGCATATCCTTGGCATACACAACTGTGAGGATACTGATCTATCAATGGACTTGAGTAAACCCCGCGTTACTGGGATAAACTCACCAGCGGTGCAAGCATGGCGGGAGTCTGCAGACAACACTTGAGGTTGTAAGAACTCAGGTGAATCCTGCTGTCACCAGGAAACACACTCATGCGTTTACGCACCAAATTGAGTCTGTGTCGTAAGGTCCTCACCCTTGTTGGCAGGGGCGTACAAATAGCGGTAACGGACTTAACTCCGTTCCTCCTCATCCGTCCTATAAGGATCGGCAGCTAAGGTCATTCACATATTTCAACCCACAGCCGAGACACTATGGAAACTACTCGCTACTAATAGAAATCATAATTGCATAAAATAAAACTGGCAGCATAACGACAAGACTTAATCGTAAAATCGTAGAAAATAAATGGACAAAGTAACAGTAGTAAAATGATTAAAATTAAAATTAAAATCCAGCAGAGTAACAGTACAGTAAACAAACAATAATAAAAGTAGTAAATGTTTGGCTAGTGTGGCTACAAGAAAATGGAGATCCTAAAAACTAAAATGATTTAACTAAGAGAGAACATGAGAGAACATAAGTTCCCCCAAAAACTTTCAAAAATTATTCAAGATTTATGAACCCCCAAAAAGGGGCTCAAGAACGGGTGTGGTGAACGGGGTAGCATCCCTCCTATTTATAGGCCTCCATTTAGCTTGAAATTCCCTTTTTGGCCTTCATTTTGCTTGCTGCCTACGCACCTGTGCGTACGCACCTGTTTCCTATGCGTACGCACAGGTGACGAAACGTGACTTGCGCATCCCTCCTGCTTGTGTGCGTATGCATCGAGTCCATATGCATACACATATAGAACTATTATACACCGTTGTGAAGTTCTGGATGTTAGATTTCCAATGGCGTTAGAACCAAGTCATTTGGACCTCTGTAGCTCAAGTTATACCCAAATTAGTGACAAGAGGTCAGGATTGACAACATTAGGAGAATTCTGAACAGTGATCTTTGGACACGAATTTCTTATAGAATCACCTAGAACCCGACGAAGTGTTCAGCATGAGAGTTGTAGTTATTGAATTCTTCTTTCCAAAGAGTCCAAGTTTGCTCCAATCCGATGACTATAACTACCTTTCTCATCTTTTCATTGTTACTCCTTTTGCATTCATTCGCCACTTTCAATCCGATTCTAACTTATTTAGGCTTGAAACATATCAAGGTATCGAATGGAATGGAAATAAAGTAAGTAAGTGAATATATAGCGAATTATGGCAAAAAATGCATGTATTCACAATTTAAGCCCTAAGGAACAAGAATTCATGAAGGCATTCAATTTGCAAGTATTTAAGTGAGTTTAGTTTGATAATTTGTTCATTTATAACATAAAATAAACCATTAAAATGGGGTTTATCAGAGGTACTATCACAAAAAATCGGTGATTTAATTCTCGATATGAATAGTTACGCCTGCAGTTACAGAATCTTAAATGCATCTTTGAATATAATTTCGCATTATTCAGAATAACATCACAACTAAAATTTTATGGCATAAATGTTACTGAAAGTGATATGTTAGAGAAAATATTTTTGACATTTTATGCCTTGAATATGTTCCTGTAGTAGCAATATTGAGAGAAGAAATTTACAAAATATTTTGAATAAATTTCATGCCTCTTGTGGCAGAACAAAATAATAAATTGCTCATGAAAAATCATGAAACTCGCTCTTCTGGCTCTGCTCCATTTCCCGAAGTGAATGTAACTGCTTGTAACTCTAAAATTGGTAAAAGTCTCAATTTTGATAACAAATATGATAAATGTAAAAAGAAAAGATTTTACCATAAGAAAAAGTCCTACAAAAAGTAGGATAATAGAGAGAAGAATAATGGGTATGATAAGAATATTGAAAATAGATGTTATCGTTGTGGTGGTAAAGGTCATTGGACATGAATTTATCGTACGTCAAAACACTTAGTTGAACTTTATCAAGTATCTTTACAAAACGATGAGAAAATGATAAAAACTAATTTTGTTTTAAAAGATTCTCATACCACAACTCATTATGATGCATATGAGTTTTTTGAGGACCCTCAAGAAAATATTAGTCACATGATCAATAATGGAAATATTGAGTAATTTTATTTCCTTGTTCTATGATTTATTTCTAAATCTATATTATTGAGTAAAATTTTTTTTGGGTATGTTTAATTTTGATGTATGTTTTTACTTATTTGAATATATTTTCTTTTAAGTTTATTCTCCTATGTACGTGTTCAAAGTCTCAGTAAATAAAAAAAATAAAATTTTTATGAATCCTTGTTAAAGATATATTATTATATAACAAATAGAATAATTATCATATATATCTAAATGAGGCTAAAGAAATTTGTTAAGAAATAATTACCATATAGGTATGTAAGTGATCACCACGTCCCAGTTCATTGTCAAGAAGTTCCCTGCAATCACTATTCAGTAAGGCCTCGTCACTGTCTGTGCGCTGACTACATTTCTATCAATAAGCAGTCCAAATATATGGAGGATGTCTTCGAGTGTCACCGTGCACTCACCCACAGCAAAGTGAAAACTGTGGGTCTCAGGACACCACCTTTCCACTAACGCTGTTAATAAAGCTGCATGTCCTTTTACCTGTCCGATCCTAGATACATGAAGGAAACCAGCAGAACATAAAATCTCTGTGGCATTAGGGTGCCACGTATCTGGTGGATCGTTTCTCCGACAATACAGCTACCTGTTTCTCTATTTTTTTTAAAAAAAAATTGTTGTCTCATTATTTTTATTAAATATTATTATTATTATTATTAAATATAATTTGTTATGTTTATTCATTTTTTTTAGCTATTTCTAATAATTAAATAATATTATTTACTTTCTCTAATGATTGCATATTATTTAGTTAAATGCACAACATGTAAAAATATAAACAACAACAAAATTTATAAATAATATATTAAAATAAAAACCACTCAAGTGATATTAAAATATTATAATAAAACGCAAAATAATTAAAATAAAGAAAAATTAATAATTAAATAATATTAACAAGTATAAACTTACATAATTAAGATTGTCCAAGTGATATGCAATGTGCTCCTCCATAAGTGTAAAATTTTTAACCATCTCACTAATCTTTAAAAGTTACTTATTAATTTAATTTCTTTAGCAAAAAAAAAAAACCCTCAACACAACACAATGCAACTTCCTTGCTTTGAAGCTCACCTAAACTGCTTCTGCCTTCATCTCTCGTTGCATTATATAGCAAAGGGAAACCACAGAGCTGTTCCCCATGCACCACACGCTACCAGCGTGTTGTCAGATTCACCCATAATTTTGCAAAATATCCATAAAATCCATTATGAAGGAATACACCATTTTCATACCATTAATAAAATAATTTCCGTCTAAATGATAATATGATTCAATCCCCCCACTCCTTTCTCTCTCTCTATATATATATATGGCCAATTCTATTGTGCCCTTCTTAAAATGGGGCATGAGTGACATTGCTTCTTCGATCCGAACCAAGAAATCCCTTAAATATGATTAAAAAAGGATCTTGTTTTATCGTTGATCAGAGATTTCTCTTTGAAAAATATGAATCGGAGTTTGAAGAAGGGAAAGGAGTCCTCGACCCGCAACAGATGGAGGATGGTTTATTCAATCAATAACCGGAGTCCTCGACCCGCAACAGATGGAGGATGGTTTATTCAATCAATAACCGGAGTCCTCGACCCGCAACAGATGGAGGATGGTTTATTCAATCAATAACCATCTTTTTGATTGGTACTGCAGTAGTCCTTTGGTTAGGTGTTGGAGCAATATTACCTATTGAGAAATCCCTAACTTTAGGTCTTTTTTAAATTGATTCACTTGCGAATTAAAATTTTATATATATTGAGTATCTAGGGAGAATTCACTTTGAAAGGACTAATACCTAAATACATCTTTGAACCTACTCTCAGTATGTAGATTTTTTCTAAAATTTTCTAAAGATAAAGATTAAAACTCCAGATTTTCATCATTTTTGTTTTCTTTTTTGGAGAAAAAAAGATTTACAGAATCCCCATGAATAGGACCAAACCTTATTCCATGGTATTTACATAAGATTTCTCTTTCTTATTCTTCTTATTCTTAAGCAAGTCCCCGAGAAGGCTTATAGTTGATCCATGATTTATGTTTCGTTTTTCGTTTTCTTTTCGTGTGTTTCGAGAGATATATTGATTTTAATTGGATATTAATAAATAAAGAAATATTAAATCGTTCCATACCGAATGGCGATTCTATTTTTGCATATACGAATAACATGTGGATCATACCAATCTAATTTCTTTTTTTCAATTTAGATATAAAAAAAGATGCTAGTGAAAATACAAAAATTACTGGAAGAGAAAAAAGAAATAGTTTTTAGATAAATGCATTGCTTGTGAAGTATGTGTTCGTGTATGTTCTATAGATTTACTCGTTGTTGATTGAAAACTGGAAACATATATTCGAAAGAAATGTTTGCTTAATAATTCCGACAACCTTGGGAGAAAATGAGGCATTTACTTATTATAGAGATGGATAAAAGAACAATAACACAATTACAATACAAGATAATTAACATGGAAATCCAAAAACAAGAAAAAATTACGGCCGTTGCCAAACGACAACCAAAAAAATATTATGAAAAATATTACACCACAATATTATGACACCAAACCTTCTCACACAATCTCAATGAATACACCCTCCACACACTTACAACAGAAGAACTCTAAACTATAAGAAGGAATTTAAAAGTCATACAATATGTATTGACTTGATACACTAAACACTCTCAACTTAAACCTCTATTTTTAACATAAAGGCCCACCCATACTTTTTATATCAAGCAATGTGAGAGTTCTTATACATATTATTTTGAACAAAATCCAACAATCATATATCCTCAATAATGGACTCCTTTTATTACCTCTGGCTACAATTTAACTTTTTTTTTACGTAAAGAAACTATTTTTTTTGTCATGAAAAAAATTAAATTGAACCCATTTTTGTTTATTTTTTTTTGGACCAATAAAAATAGTAGTCACTAGTTCATGTCTTTTGTATCGAACAAAAAAAAAGTTCATCTTCTCCATGTTAATACTAGTAGTAAAATAAAAGTTCATCTTCTCCACCAAAAAGTTGTTCATCATCTCTCTGTAACTAGAGCCCTAACCTTGTTACTTGCCTACACTCAAAGACCCATTCCCCCCAGTTGTCGCTGTCGACAATTCCGTCGTAGTTAATTTCACAGCCCACGTCCGATCCAAGGCCATTCCATTTGTAGTTGTCGTGGCCGTTCACACTTCCGACACCGCTCCACTTCGTCGCATATTTGACAACATGGGTATCTTCTCGTCGATTTGACAATCAACCCTCTTATTCAATAGGTTAGATATCTATGTATCTGTCTCTTTTTGTGTCTCTATTTCCTGTTCGATTGTTTCTTTATATTAAATTTCAATTCTTTATCATAGTGATTTTGTTCTTCTTATGTGAACAACGTTTTGATAATTTTTCTATTGAAATTCTGATTTTTGAATTTGAGTAGTTATAACTTCAGTTGCTAGTATTTTATTTCATGGTCACCCACAATTGTTTTTCAATAGTTTAGTCCCAAATTTCCTAATGGTGTTGCTATTTTCCAAAAAAAATTGCAATTGAAGTCATGATAGTAGCATATCCATTAAATTAAACATTGTTGAATTTCAATGCCCTGCAAGACAGAATCTACGAAGACTTTAGAATCCCACGTTATCTCCTAGTATTTGAGGTTTTGCTCCCTCTTAATCAAAATTATAATGTTGCAAGAGGGTGGGATAAATAATATCTTTACTTACATCAACACTGTTAAGCAAGGCAGTAGCTCATTAAAGCAAAAGTTTTTGTTAAGACATCTACAATTCAGTAAATTAAGTTATAGTTTATTTTTTAGGTATGTCCTTTCTCAAGTAAGTCGTGAATGAACATTTTTTTGTTCCATAAATATCATTCTGACCAATATAATGAAATTTAGGCGTTTGATTTCTTCCCTTTTGCTTCCCTAGATGGTTGATTTCTTTGTGCATTTGGTGTGCAAAATTTTAATATCTAAGCTAGCCTTACCTAACAATATGGGTTTTATATTTGTGAATGTAGAGTTGTGTTTATGAGATGGATTCAGAAATTTTTTTATGAACAGTGAACGGACTGCTTGTGAGATATGAAGTAATAATTTATCGTTTAGTTGAGTTTTTAAAAAATTAGTTTATTTTGTTAGAAGTAGTTTTATTTTAGTATATGTGAATATTAATGTTTCCAACATCAGGTGTATCCCATAAGCTGTTGTTCTACTTGCAATGACACTGTAATGGAAGTAATGGCGGCGACAGTGAGATTCTCTCTTGTAGTGATACATGAAGACATGCTGGGAGAAGAATTACCATGAATACATCAAGTGGAAAAAAAAAAGGAATAAAGAAAACAAACATCATTTTAATTGACAAATCATGGATAGATGGGTTAGGGTTGTGAAGCAGGAATGTAAAATGGGATAAACACTGTCCCTGCAAACACATTATGGATTTGAATGTCAGGATAAAGGGAATATACATGGAGTGTGAGAAATAATTAATTTTTTTAATTAATATTAACATTATTTATTTTATTATAATTGATAAAATCTAACTTAATTTGAAATATACTGAAATTTTAAGGAAAAATTATTTTACAAAATCCAAAAATATTCTTTTATCAATAATTTTAAAAACAATAAAATACCTTCATAAGGTTGACAAAGATTGTTTAATAGTAATAAAATTTAACACTATATCTTCAATTTAAAAAATCAATATTTCTGTATTTATTAAAATACCATAAAGTATTTATAAAACCAATAATTTTCTGCATTTAATTTATTATATGAAAATTAATATAATAGTTATATTTTTAACTATTATTAGCTGAACAGTTTTTCATAACCACTATTATAAATAGCCAACCGACATGATAAAAAAAATCGTCTAGAGGCAGAGTCTCATAGTGCTCAAGGAGGGCATGACCCCCCTAAACACCAAGTTTTCTTGATAAATTACAATAAATTCAAATTTAGCCCCCTAAATTTTCATTTTAGATTTTTTTTACTATAAAATTAATTTTTGGCCCTCTTAAATTAAATTTACTCTAGCCCCTGGATCAGTCGTGGTGGTTGTCCTAATCCAATCAAGGACAATGGGATGACTTTTATAAGTGGGCAATTCACCCAAATAAAAGATTTGAGAAGAAAAATGATCAAATTGTCCTAAATGAGATTGTATGATTTATTTGTCCTAAAACACATTTATATAATTCGTGGAAGGGTCAAATGGATCACAAAAAATACATAATTTGTGGAATTCTTTCAGGTATTATGTGTGTTCACTTTTTAGAAATCCATGGTAACCTCCCACGTATTTTGTGTGTTTTGTATTTCTAGAAATCCATGGAACCCTTCCACGGATTATGTGTTTTTGGTGAGTTTTTTTTTGTGGGAAATGCGTATTGGGTGAGTTAAACAATTCAAAATACATATGTATCTAATAACTCATTTGGTTTAATATTTTTAATTAATTAATGAAAGTTGATGAAAGTATTATATTTTTTATGACAAAAATATTCGTAGAAAATATAGATAATAAAAAAATATAGTACTCATGTAGTATCTTTATTAAATACAAAAATAAAATATGTATATTGATTAATTCATTTTGTCTAATATTATTAATTAATTAATAAATATTGATAGAAATAAAAATATTAATAAAGGAATATTAATAGTAAAAAATATAGTATTACTCTTAATTAATTATTTTTTTTTATACTCCTATTAAATATAAATATAAAATATTCTTATTATTTAGTTAAAATTTAAAAAATAAAATAAAATATGATTTAATCTGAGTTGAAAATTTTATCA
>JASCZI010060553.1:82201-94404 GCA_036250425.1 Stylosanthes scabra
GAATTGACCTATGCGTATGCATGGAGGCTTCATATGCGTACGCATAGGTGCCGAGATTAGCAATTGGGCGTGCCGCCCACGCTCAGATGCGTACGCATGGCTCCATGTGATGCGTACGCATAGGCTCCAGCAATGACCTTTTAGGTTTGTTGCGATCCTTTCGTTCCTTTCGCTCTCTCCGGCCACTTCCGCTCCGAACTCCGCTTGTTATATCCTGAAAGACTTAAGCACACACATCAAGGCATCATGCGGAACAGGAAACAGTTCAAAACATAGTAAATATTGGCCGAAATAGCAGATATTACAATTACAGCCCTAAGGAACTACTAAGTGCAATTTAACCTATTTTGCTAGTGTTTAAGCGATGAAGATGTGATAATTAATCAATTAAAGCAGTAAAATGAACCGTCGTGCCCCTATCACTCGATATCTGATTTCCTGCTCATTAATTACTTCTATGAATGATTGACACCCATTGACAAGGCAATGATCGACGCTTCCAGTGGAAGAGCTCTGATGAACAAGACGCCTGAAGAGGCATGGGAGATGATTGAGACAGTGGCTGATGCTAATCAACACTTCAGCACTAGAGCAAAAAGTAGAGGTGTGCACGTGGTTGTGCCATCTGAATCAACTATGCTGGCTAAAACTTTGGCGGAATTGGTAGCCATGGTTAAGGAGATAAAAGAGGGTCAACAAGCATATACAGCTACCCTGAAGCAGAATTCCAATACTTCATACGTGAAACCCACTAGACACTGTGGGATTTGCTCTTGTGACTCGCATTACACTGATGAATGCCCACAGCTTCAGGATGATAATGTAGTAGTTGCCACACAAGATTTCTTTGAACCCACTGCAAACCCTCCATATAACAGGCAGTACCGAAACCAAGGCTGGCGAGATAACCAACTCGTTCACGGAAACCCACCTCAATAGCAGCAAGGCCAACAGCGGCAACCCTACACTTACAGTCAACCTCAGAACAACCAGAATGTCCGATATCAACCACCACACAACCGTTAGCAACCTTATCCATCCAACAATCCTCCCATCAGCGTTGATGAAGCTATTCGCATCTACCAGAAAGAGAATCAGGAAATTAAAGAAATACAGAGATGAACAGCGGAACAGATAGCCAAGTTGTATGAAATGATGCAAGATACTGCCAATCAACCGACACAAGTTTCACTACCAGTCACAAATCCACTCCCAGTGCAACCTTCTCAAAACCCGAAAAGCAGTATAAATGCACTACAACACAAGAAGAAGAAGAAAGGGATAGATGTAGGTGATAGTGAGAAGAAAAGTTACAATCTTTTGGTATGACCTCATAGCACAACTAACAAATTCCGATGATGAAGAAGAAGAGGAAAATGAAGATTGGCTGTATGATTTAATGGTCGAATTATATGAAGCTCAAGAGAGGGAAAAAGAAAATAGCGATAGCCAACCAGAAGAAGAGAGTGACATAGAGGACGAAATCGAAAATGCTGAAGCCGATGATCAGCATGATAAAACCTTCTTCATTGCAACCCTCTTTAACAACAAAAGAGTTAAGGAAGAAACCCCTGCTAAGTGCGAAGATCCTGGCCCATGCCTAGTAACTTGTAAGATTAAGCACGCAGTAGTGCATGAGTGCTTATGTGATCTCGGAGCCTGTAGTAGTGTGATGCCATATGAGCTCTACAAGTTCTTGGGACTGGGACCACTCAAGAAAACTGAAAAAATCTTTACCAACACAGACGCCGGTGTCATATCAGTAGTGGGAATCGCAGAAGACGTGAAGGTCAGGATAAGAGGATTGATAATCCCTGCGGACTTCCATGTAATCAAACCAGGAAAGAAGGACAATGGGGGTACACCACAAGTGCTCCTGGGAAGACCGTTCCTGAAATCCGGAGGATTCAAGCTGGACTATCATGACGAGATTTTTACATTCGAGGTAGGAAACACAATAGAAATTTTCCACTTCAATGATTCCTCAGAACCTGAAAAGAAGGGCCTTCACCAGTTGAAAAATAATAAGAAGAAGAAGAAGAAAAAGAAAAAGAGAATAGCGAAGAAAAGGAGAAAGCGCGAAGAAGAAGAAGCTGATAAAAAAAACTGGCGGATTAAGATCCAGACAGCCAAAAGTAAAAAGGATAAGAAAAAGAAGGCGCTGTCAACCCTGGAAAAGAGGAAAGGGATAAGAAAAGCAGAAGGATCAAACCCCAAAAAGAAGAAGTAGAGAGAAAAAGCTGAAGAGGAAAACGATGAAGCACGAATCAGATGCTCAAGCCTCAGCGAACTGTTCAGAAAACTCAGGGGACTAAAGAGATGTCTTCGCCAAAAGAAGGGGGCTGATGCTCACTTGGTGAAGAACAACTCTAAGTGGAAGTGATGTCAGCTAACACCGACACGTCCAACTTAAGGACGTTAAACAAAAGTGCTAGGTGGGAGACAACCCACCATGGTAACATCTTTCTAACCTTATACTTTGTCTAAATTATTGCATATTTACTTGATTAACTATGATAACTGTTAAAGCATAATTAAACTAGGATTAAGGTTTGTACATACTTAAAAAAAGGGAGGGGGTGTGATGCGTACGCACCACCACACCCCCATGCGCACGCACCAAGCCTCTCGAGAAGAGGAATTCGCACAGTCACGCTGATGCGTACGCATTCACTCTATGCATACGCATCCGAGTGCTGGCGCCAAGAAAGAGAGGGGTCCCTAAAAGGACCCCATTTGCACTCACTTTCACACACTCACTCTCACAACTTTCCTTTTCTCTCTTCATTCTCCCATTTCAAGTAAGATTCTCTCTTCTCTTCCCTCATTAAATGCTTCATTTCTCATGCTTCCAATTATTTCTTCCTTCTAATTATTCTCCATGTTAATGATGTCACTTGATGATTCTTGTCTATTAGTAGTAGTTAGTCGCCATTAGTTTTAATTAATTAAGTTAATGTTTAGTAGATATTAGGAGTAGCTAGTTATGAATAAATGTATAGTTTTTGATTAAGTAAGAATAGTTTAGTAACAAAAATGATCCATTGTCTGCTGATATGCTTATTTTCATGTTGATAGAATGAATGCTAGGAACACCATATGCTCTAATTTTGTATGATAAAATGCATGGTAGCTAACATGTATTTTTGCATAAAGATATCTCCTTTGGGTGTGAATAGCATCTTTTATAGATTTTAGATAATGTTTTTAATGAATCATATGCAATTTGAATTTGATAATTATCACATGGATGCATACATGAACATATTATCAAAATTGCATATCAAAGAAAAATCTGTAAATGACCTTATTATATTGGAATGCCTGGTATGAACACTTATTGCAGATGGTGCGTACAAGGTCTGCCTCTATGGCCAAGGGGAAGGCTAAGCTATGTCAACTTCCAACGCGAGCCTCACTCAGACTCGCGGCATTGCGGTCAAACATAGCTGTGCAGATACCAACGCCAACATCGGACGTTCCAGTAAAAGAAGCAATCACGTTGACTCTCTCGCCAAAGAAACGACAAAACTTTAGAATGATGGGAGAGAGCTCCTCCAGAAGGGACACTAGGACTTCGTGTAGGCGGTCGCTCAGATTAGCCGCACGGTACAGTGTCACTAAACCAGTGCCGGAAGAAAAAGTGGTCATCGAGATAAGCGATGACTCAGTGCAGATAGAGGACACTGATCTGGAGCAGAATGAAGCAGTGCTAGTGGTGGAAGTTGGAGGTGGAGTAGACCTCCCTAAGAATGATGTGTATGATGCACTCTGGGCAATGCTGGATGCCGAGTCAGAGAATGAAGCTGAAGAGATACCCGGAGAATGGGATCTCGACAGCGTACTTCTGAACTGGGGTAGAAATGAGCCAGACGTGGGCCCTGCTGGACCCGACCAAGGACCACCTCCAGCAGAAATCTAGATGTGATATCACTCTCCCCTTGCATAGAGGACCGTGCAATTTTCAAGTGTGGGGAGGGGGTGGATATCAATGGCAAGCGGCATGGAAATAAAAAGGGTCATCATTCCAACTCTTTGACCTATACTCTATCTGATCTTAGACTATATCGTAGTTGTTTTGTATATATTTGTTTAATTGCTTACCTTTAATGACTTCCTTGACTGTGAATGCGAATATTATGCTATATATTAGTACTTCTTAAACTGTTGCTTTTCTCTTTTTGGGGACCCACCCGAAAATTTTTCAAAATGCTTTAACTGAAATTGATTTTCACACTCGCAATAATCATCCAATCATAGATGAAAGGAAAAGAACACACAAACCTAGGTGATTTTTGAGCCTAATTGAAGTGGTCATTTTTACCACTTATTTTCTTTCATGTGTGTTACTTCCTTTCCTATGACTGTGATTTTTGCCTTGCCTGATTCTCCATGTCTGTTGTTGTTTATATTCTGTGTATTCACATGATTTAAGGCCTTCTTTGTTTTAGCCCACTAACCAAATAAAGCCTTACCCTGTACATTTATCATTTGCACCCGAACTTTGAGCCTTGTATCCCTTTTGTTCTTATAATAGCCAAACATCAAGCCTTAAAAAGTGAAAAACTAGTGGACAACCCTACTTGATCTTTTGATTAATCCGAGATTTAGCAGGGTGGTTTTACTTTTTAGAGAGAAGAAAAGGGAACAAGAAGAACTATTTGTGTGAAGGGTGAAAAGAAGGGAGAACTCCAAAAGAAAATCAAAGGTATTTGGAGGGCACATGCATGCACTGAAGCACTGAAAAGAAGGGCGCTCGCACTAAAATAAAAAGGGATGGCAAGGGAATGAAAAAAATTCAAAAGAAGAAAAGTTCCGAAAAAGAACCCATGTCATTCCCAAGAAGCAAAGCTGCAGAAAAACAAAGATAAATTCTAGTGCCAGGCAGCAAAAAGAAGAAGTGCATGTCATGGAAACAACATGGGAACATGGGAATAGAGTGAAGAACATCAGGATAGGTGTCTTGGATTAATCAGAAAGTTCAAACTTTTAGCGCACCTTTCCCAAATTAATACTTCTGAACCTTCACCCTAGCTCCGTTACAAGCCCAGAAAGACCTTTCTGATGATTACACAGCAGCATGGATTGACGATATGAAAGGCAAGTCAAAAAAAGTAGGAATTGGATGGGAACCGAGAGCCTTTTTACCCCGATACACCGAGAGTTGAGCGTAAACACGACCGGGTAAGGTTTTTATTCCTTGATTCTGTGCTTGGTGAACCTTTGTGCTGTGTGAAATCAATTATATCTTTCTGTGAGCTTAAACGATTCGGTTGGGTTAGTACTTGCTGCAGTATTCTCCGCCCACTCCTTGCACAGTTTCAGATTTCCTTCTATGTATGCATATTCATTCATTCATAGCATTGGTGTTCACTCCTCTATTCTTGATTTAATTGAGCATGAGGACATGCCAAGATTTAAGTGTTGGGAGGTGATGAAACCCGTTCCGATGGGTAATTTCACTGCATTAATTGACTAATTATCACCCTTTCATCACTTAAACACTAGCAAAATAGGTCTAATTGCACTTAGTAGTTCCTTAGGGCTGTAATTGTAATTATCTGCTATTTCGGCCAACATTTACTATGTTTTGAACTGTTTCCCATTCCGCACGATGCCTTGATGTGTGCGCTTAAGTGTTTCAGGATTTAACAGGCAAAGTTCGGAGTGGAAGTAGCCGAAGAGAGCAAGAGGAACGAAAAGATCGCAACAAAACCTAGGAGCGATTGCTGGAGCCTATGCGTACGCATCATATGGAGCCATGCATACGCATCTAAGCGTGGGCGGCACGCCCAAATGATGATCTCGGCACCTATGCGTACGCATATGAAACTTCCATGCGTACGCATAGCTCAATTCCAGCATTTATAAATAGAGGAGCCTTTCACCATTTCAAGGGAGCTCATTTCTAGTGCCTCACAGCTAGTTTGTCAAGGATATGCAGAGGTTCCTCCTAGGGGGTGTTTAATCGATCTGGGACGTAGTAGTGATGATAGGGATGCACAGTATTTCAACCCACGACCGGGATACTCTTTTATTATCATTGTCATTTATTGCTTTCAACTGCTTTCAACTGCGAACTGCTTTCAAACAAACTCAACTGAAACCAACCCCAATCAAAAATAAATTTTCCCTTTCGCTTCCTTAGCAGAATGACCCGAGTCCCATACTCGGTATTTTGGTTGCACCCCTGTGACACTCTTTTTAAAACGTACCGACGCAACTCGCGAGGGATGAGGTGCTTTCAACTACAACGACGAAAGCTCCCCCATCCGAGCGGGTGTGTCAGCCTTTATAACCCGATACACTAAGTGATGAGCGTAAACACGACTGGGTAAGGTTCTTATTCCTTGATTGGCAAACCTTTATGCTGTGTGAAATCGATTACATCTTTCTGTGAGCTTAACTGTTTGGTGGGGTTAGCATTTGTTGCAATGCTCTTTGCCCGTTCTCTTGCGCATGTTTGTTTAAATTCCTTTATATTGTAACTTCATTCATAGTATAATTCTCGTATGGTGCCCCCTTAATCTACAATGAAAATCTTAGGCTTATTGGTTCACCTTTTTTTGATTTATTTTGCATGAGGACATGCCAATGTTTAAGTGTAGGGAGGTGATAAAACCCATTTCGATGAGTTATTTCATATCATTAATTGACTAATTATCAACCTCTCGCCACTTAAATACTAGCAAAATAGGCTTGTTTGCGTTTAATTGCTCCTTAGGGCTTAAATTGGGAAAACATTAATTTTTGCTATAATTTTCTATATATTCACTTACTTACTTAATTTCCATTCCATTCGATACCTTGATGTGTCTGTTCAAGTGTTTCAGGCCTAGATAGGTTGGAATTGGATTGGAAGTGGCCAAGGAATGTAAAAGGAGCAAGAATGAAAACATAAGAAAAGGAGATATAGTTATCTGATTGGAGCAAACTTGGACTCTTTAGAAAGAGGAATTCAATACCTACAACTCTCATGTTGAACACTTCGATTGGTTCTAAGTGATTCTATGAGAACTTCGCTTCCGAAGATTGGTGCTCAGAAATCTCCTAATGCTGTCAATCCTGACCTCTTGTCACTAATTTGGGCATAACTTGATCTTCACAGGTCCAAATGACTTGGTTCCAATGCCATTGAAAAGCTAACATCGAGTGCTTTACAACGATATATAATAGTCCTATATGCGTACGCATATGGACTCGATGCATACGCATCCAAGCAGGAGTGGCGCGCACGGCACGTTTCGTCACCGATGCGTACGCATAGGAAACAGATGCGTACGCATCAGAGCATGGACAACAAGAAAAATGAAGGCCAAAAAGGGAATTTCAAGCCAAGTGGAGGCCTATAAATAGAGGGGATGTTACTCCATTATCTACACACCTTCTTGAGCCTCTTTTGGGGGGTTTTAAAGCCTTGAGAGTTTTTGGGGGAACTTATGTTCTCCCATGTTCTCTCTTAGTTAAATCATTTTAGTTCTTAAGATTTCCGTTTTCTTGTAGCCACACTAGCCAAACATTTTATTGCTTTTATTGTCTGTTTATTTTACCGTTACTCTGTTGAATTTTAGTTTTAATCAATTTACTTTACCGTTATTCTGTCGATTTCAAAACTGCGATATTTACATTTTACTGATGTTTTTTTCCATTTAATTTCTTGCAAAACCGCAATTTTTACATATTGTTATGCTGCCTGTTTATTTTCCCGCTTTTATGATTTCCGTAATTAGTGAGTATAGTCGCATAGTGTCTCGGCTGTGAGGTGAAATGTGTAAATGACCTTAACTGCGAGTCCCCCATAGGATCGAATGGGGAGGAATGGGGTTAAGTCCGTTACTACTATTTGTACGCCCCTGCTAGCAAGGGTGAGGTTCCTGCGACACGGATTCACCACGGTGATACCGGGTATAACAGCATGGGCCTGGTGACAGCAGGTTCCAAGAGTTCGTTCAGCCTCAGTTGTTGGATCGCAGACTCCACCGCCATTCAATGAGAGCATGGGCCTGGTGACAGCAGGTTCCAAGAGTTCGTTCAATAACTGATCACTTGGATCGCTGACTCCATCGCCGTACTTGCACCGCTAGCGAGTTTACTCCAGTAACGCAGATTTACTCGAATCCATCGTGGGATCAGAGTACCTCACAGTTGGTATGCCAATGATACGCAGAGGATTAACTTCTCCCCTCAACCATGGGTGGTGTGTTCCTCCTAGGTGACAGCTCATCCGACTTGGGACATAGCAGCGATCATAGGGATGCACAGTATTTCAACCCACAGCGGGGGCACTCCTTTACCATTATTGTTATTTACCTGCTTTTACCTGCTTTTATCTACTTTCAAACTGCGAACTGCCTTCAAACCAACTCAATTGCAACCAAACCCTGATCGAAAATAAACTTTCTGTTTCTGGTTTCTAGGGAGAACGACTCGAGTCTCGTACTCGGTATTTCAAACTTGGTTGCACCCTGTGACACCTTCTTTTCTAAATGTCTGACACCGCCTACGAGGGATAAGGCTTTCAAATACAACGACGAAAGTCGCCACCCCGAGCGGGCGTGTCAATTCAGTAAAAGGATCCAGGACACAAGTGGGAAACAAGGGGCAGAGGTGATAAGGTAAAAGGAATTAAAGAAATAGAGACGTATGATGTTATAATATAAAACTAGAAGTTTATATAGTAACCAGGATCAATAGGTGATTGATTTGTGTAGGTGATTTGTCAATTGTGAAGTGTATGTGGCATGTAGAGGTGGGTCTTGATGTGGTTATGTAAAGTGCTAGATGATATGTTAAGTGCATGAGGCTTATGAGATGTAGACAGGGAGCGAAGATGTAGACATGGAGAGAATGGTGATTTAATGGTGTTGTAAAAGTAATGGACTTATTTGGTCCTTGATGGCAATGTCGAAGGGGACTAATTGAGTTCATAGACTACTTACTCCCTATTTGGGTCGAGGACAAAACAATTTTTTTTAAAAAAATAGAAATTCAGGTTGCCCATCACTCCCCACTTGTGGATCTTACTATATATATATGTCCAAAGTATATTTTTTATCTCTAATGTTTACTAAAAAATTTAAAAATATCCTTAAATTTTAATTTGTTTTAATTTTATCTTGTAAGTTTTCGATTTGCATCAATTTTATCATTTTCCTTAATTTTTTTAGTATTAATAATTATTCAAATTTTTTTTCGAATTTGCCCCTAGTTATCTCCTTCTTCTTCCTCTTCTTCTAACAATTTCCTCAAGTTATAATGACAAAATTATGAAAAATAATGAGAAGATGAAATTAACACAACTCTTCTTCTTTTTCCAATTTCCCTCATAAATGCATACTCTTCTCTCCGTCAATATGCTTCCATGGTACTAGTTTGGGTCTGGTGTTATCATTTCCTTTGCTTTCTCTTCTTTTTGTTAATTGAAGACGAGTAATTTACTCAGACACCTTTTGATTGCGTGTGAGCGAGTCTTGACACTTGTCGTGTCGATGTTTCGTGATTGAAATCTTCAAGCTTTGGAGGAACTAGTGGTTGAAGTGGGTGACATTTTCCAATTGAAGCTCATTTAGAGCAAATGCTAGCCTGTATTTGCAGACCAGAGAAGGCTGAAGACTTGTCAAATACCGCCTTTAAAGAAAAAATAATTTTTTTAATAAGGAATGCAGTCACTTTTTTTTATATACAAAATGCAATCACTTTATTTTGTGTCTTTTAATCATATATATTATTTTAATGCATATGAGAATAAAGGAGTTTCGTATGCTTCACTTTGATGTTTATGTTGCTTGCTTGTTTTTGGAGTTGAATGATTAATTTTCATGTTACTGTCTTTTGTTTTTTAGGGTATTTTAGAAGGATAAAAATGGGGGAGGGGTTTGAAATTTTATGGGTATGTTTCCACAGTCAGTTATTATATTTGAGGAGATTTTTTCTCTTTGTTTCCGTCATTGTGGCTCTGCCATTGGGTCGCTGTAACTTGACAAGAATTGGTGGACAAAAGGAGGAAGATAATTAGGAGTAAAATTGGAAAATTCAAATTTGACAAAAATTAACTATCAAAAAATTAATATTATAGTTAAATTGATGCAAATCGAAAACTCAAACAATAAAATTAAAAAAATTGAAATTTAGGTGAATTAAATTTGATGCTCCAATCAAAATGAAGCACAACTCTCCCATATGAAAAAGGTTCAACCATTATGCTGAAGAAGACTCAACTTGATCTATATATGTATAGAACTTTTTCTGGGAGGAGGGATTGAATAAAGCTTCACAATTTAAAATTAAGAACATATTTGTAATTTACTTTTATTTAATTTTTTATATTTATCTTTTAAAATTTGAATTTGATGTATGTTTGTAGAATTATACGATATGAGATTCTTATATGTATTCTAAATAAGATTAAATAAAATTTGATTATCCAGGAAACCTTTCTCTTTATAAGGGCTATGAGTCATAGTTTGTATTTCGTAATAAAAATCAAATAGCTAATTGGTTATACATTTAGCTACACATGTAAAGTCTGATAGGTTGTATAGCAAGTGGACATGTAATGTTATCACATACGTAATTGATATAATGTCTTATATGTAACACGCATTTTGAAAAATTTTACACGTAAATGTGACTATCCAAGTTTTACTGAACCATAACATAATAAGCTATTAGCCAGTATGGTTATCTGGAACATAATATTAAAAATATTATTATCATCCATACATACATATCTATCCTGTATATACATACATGACAAATTTTGTTGAAAGTGCTCTCAGATATATCATTATCATCCATTCATAAGATATATATCATTCACATCCATTCATTTATAAGACAAATCATTCACATCTATTAATATCCTATATAATGTGTATTATATTATTCATCTTTTTTCATTTAATATAACATGCAACTCTTTTAACCAAACATATCTTAAAAGTACTGATTTTGTGATTGAAAAATTTACATAGATGGCTTGAACATATAACACCAGAGAGCGACAAAAGTTGAAGAAGGGGAACATTCCAACATTGTTGAAATCCTTTCAATAGTCTTTATAAATCAGATAGGCTGAATAACAAACAAATACATACATACATCATATACATATCATATAACATGGCTTTTGTATGTACCATTTACATATAACATTTGAATGCCAAAAGTGAAACACATGGATAACCTTATAATGCAAACTATCTAAGAATTGAGGATTCTATATTACTAGATAAACCATTAAACTATAAAAGAGCACTATGATTAAAGAATTCCTTTTTTATTTATTAATCTAAAAAAATTAAAAAAATAAACACATACAAAAGAGGAAAGATACCATATGAGAACATTAATTAATTCCATGAGAAGAATAATAAAAATATTAGCACATTATATAATGTGCCCACATATTCAAAGCTTTCTCTTACCTTTTTTTTTCTTGTAAAGAAGGTTCCTAAACATCCATGTTTATTTCTTTATTATTTAATTTGAACTTTATTTACATTAAAAAAACATAATCTAAAGAATGCGTGCACAAATACTCTATAACTTAACATACTGTTTGTTTCTTTTCTTTTCATATACCTTTCCATGATTCTAATGTTATGCTAAACAAGGTCATATACCACTATAGCAAGAATTGAGTACCATTCTTTCATACTTCATCAAAATCATATCCCTAATTTTTATATATCAACACATGGGCAGATGCAAAATTTTCTTTACATGACACGAAGTCACAAACAGATGTAAATTATATCAGTTGCATATATCAAAGATTAAGATAGAAATTCTTCTTACTTTATATTTCATTTTTTTTGGTTACCCAATTATTATTTATTTATTAAGAAAAGAAAACATGGATGAATTGAAATTTTCATTAACATACATGAGCTTTACATTGAAATGTGAATTTAGAAGGTATTTCTCATAAGATGAATAATTATTGTGGAAGTTATTGTGTCTGATTTGTACTCAAGATTTTTGATGATCCATTTCTTCCTTTGTTTGGACGATGATACTTTCCTAGTAGCAATCTTTTTTCTTTGATTTTTTTATCCTTTTTTCTTTGATTTTTTTATCCTTTCTTCTTTTCTCCAAAAAAAAAATGTTCCCTTCTTCTGTGATATTCTTTTGAATTTATGGTGTGCAAAAGATGTCACTTATAATTCTACACAAATCCCTTACAACTCATTCTTCACATG